>CAUYPK010008888.1:0-22500 GCA_963574355.1 Loris lydekkerianus | reverse complement strand
TCTTGGCAAGCATCAAGGCTGATCTCATGATAATCTTATTAGCGTTAGTTACTACTGTTCAGACTTTTGGTGTGAATTAACACTAGTTATTAATTTCAAGAAACACAATCCTAATTTGATTTCTAAAATTGTCAACTTTTAAATGGACAAGCTTTTTATCATAAATGTTTCATGCAGTGACGATTTTTTTCACATGGTAAATACCTATTAACACCTAATAGTCATCCAGTTTTTTATAATTTACCTAATCTTTTGTTTTGTCAAGTGTAGAATATAAATAATCTAGTTTGTGTATTTTGCATAACTCTTGCCCAATCTATAAACCATAAAAATATGTGAGCAACAATATTTCCATTAATTTTTAACAATTTAGTGTCCTAAAAATGTTTCTTTTGGAAGACCATGTATAATGAAAGTTATTCTGAATAACTTGCTTTATGAGTGGCCAGTGTCTTTTTTATTTTGGGTTCATGGCCATCCTGTATTAGCTAGACGATATGGCAAATCCTAATTCTGTGGAATAGGAAAAAAATCTAGCAACATTGGCATTATACTAGTAGTGAAAAAATGGCGGAAAACCACAAACTTTTCCAGGTTTTTGAATGTGGATAATTCTTTCTGAGGTTATCAATAGACTGGCTTTCTGACCTTACTGGAATAAAAGCGACCTTTTGTGTGTTCTTGTTTTTAAGTTCACCCTTGGCTTGGGTTCTAGCTCTTCTTTTTGTGATCTAGAACAAATTACATAACCTCTCTGAGCCTCAGTTTCTTCCTTAATAAAAGAGAAATAATATTACCCATCTCGGAATATTCATAAGAAATAATGAGATATGTTAAAATATTTTATATATCATAAAACACACATATAAATATAACATTATTATTAATGTATAGTCATTGATGGTATACCTGTAGGTATTTCTCTATATCTCATAGGAAAGAATTTTTCATTGTGATTGAAATTTATAAATATTAAAGGAATAGGAAATAAATCTTATTACTTTGACAATAAATTGTATTACTTTTACATGTTCCTTGGGGAACATGGCACTGTGTCTATTGAGTATGACCATCATCAAAAGGACCTTCCTGGACATTGGTGAGCCACTTTCCATGAGGGACTGCTTTGAATTTGGGGGTATTCTTGCTGTAACACTGATTATAGGGCTTGAGTGGCTGATTGGGCTCCATTGTTGGGTGTCTTTTTCTCTTTCACTGTATTATTCACATAGCTCCCTTCCCGTGCTGTGGGAGGCCATCAAAAAAGATCACGGATTCCAGAAGACCATGCAGTGATTAGATAGGATTTATTCCTTTTGGTATGTACTAAAATATAACATCCTCATCAAACTGACAACACAGCCAACATAGAAAATGTCAATTTAAGAGTGTCCCATAAACTGACCTTGGACTCCTTGGGCTTTTTAGTAAAATATAATGGTAGGTTGATTATGAAGTGCTATAAAAGTAGGTGTTTATTTGTCGTATCAGTCTTATGGACTTCTTGCAGAGTATAGAACCGAGTCTGGAAGGAATAAGAACACGGTTCAGTGATGCCTGGACAGGAGCCATTTTGCTCGTTTATTTCCTTGGATGAGTTTGAACATGGAATGAGATATGACGAGGCAGGGAGGAAGCATTTTTCTTCCCCTTGCTTCTTACTAAATGAGTGTGGAAGGAATGCACTGGGATGGGCACCATGTTTCTTCTGTATTTCCCCCAGCCTGGTCGTGCCTACTCAGTCCACAGCTCTGCGTTTTGATTGTGATGTGCGATTAGGATGCTCATCATTTTGTTATAGTAACAGCATCTCTCAAAAGGAAAAACTCACAGCACTTACAGGTTTCTTCTTCTTAAAAACTATGAAATGTAAGGAGGAAAAGATGTGGAAGAGCTAGTATGATTTTTGAAATAGCACAAAGAAATGGGTTCAAAGTATTGGTCTGAGAACTAGTTCTAGCCCACAGTAGTTTTTATCAGTTCACTGCAAAATGGAGTAGGAAGTAGAATGTAATAAATTTCTATAAGGCACATTTTATTAATTTACAAGACTATACTTCTAAGGTGATGTTTTTCCTATTTGGGGATGATAAAAGACAAGATAGTTTTATGATATGACAGAAATAGTAGGTACAAGTTACATATTTTTTCTTAGAAAAATAACAAAATTTGGCAACCCCATTTTAAGCCCTTTGCAAGTTTACTTGACCACAAAATTAGGAATTATTGCCTGATGTCTTGAATTGGAGAAAGAGGGAAAAATCTCATTATCTGGCCCTGTCATTAATCTGCTATGTGACTCTGAGAAATCACTTAACTTCTCTGCATATGTTCTTGTACTTGCAGAATGGAAACTGTCACCAGATTCTATACCACAAGCTTGTTATGAAGTAAAATAAGGTTGTATATATTTAATTGTTTAGAAACTAAATAGAGCTCTGTAAAAGTCATCATTTTTGTAAGGTACCATCAACAAAAGTGTTTAACTTTCAAAATTATTGATGAAGATTTCAACAAAAATCTATAAACTTTTCTATTCATTATCTTTATGACCCTAGTTGACAAATATTATAAAAGAAAGTTAGATAAAGAATAGAATAGAATGCATATTGTTTTGATCACTAGTATCTTCCTAAGCAAAAATTAAATTCATCCTCTAGAATTCTTGAGTAGTAATTTTTGACATTTTAAAATTATTTTGTCAAGTAGGCAGTTACTGTTTCTTCAAGAAGAACTAGTCATCAGAGGGACACGTGTCCAGAATGTGTGTGAGAAAAAGTACATGATTATTTCTAAGTGTCATTTACGGCCTGATATGCATGGATCGTACCAATTAAGATTCTTTCATGGATCTTTCCTATTTGAGAAAAGTGATGAGGTTACAAGTTAATTGACCGAATACCATGCTGGTTGCACAAGCCATTGGCTTGACTGAGTTTGGTATCTCTTTAAAGTGTTTGTCCTAGAATCTGTGAATACAAAGCAGCTTTCTTTTCTCAGTTACTATTAATAGTTGTGACTTTTAGCTGTGGATGCATTTTGTTGGAGGTCAGGGACTTAATACTTAAAACTCTGGGTCATCTACCCTTTATTCTGAAATTATGATTCTTTTTTTTTTTCCTCTGAAGTAAATATCCCAAAGTTACAATGGAAAAACTAATAGAAGTTATAATGATTAATAAGGAAATAGGCTGAAAGAGAAATTATACAATAGCAGAAGTGCGAGGCTCATTCTCTCTTTTTAATATTTGAGCAGATAGTTTGGTACCCTCCTGACGGCCCCACCCTGTACTCTAGATGTGACCAGTGTACCTGGCAGTGCATCTCTGGAACCTTGAGAGTTTGTCTACAATGTGTAGCCTCACATCTTTGAGTAGTGATCTGTACCATTTACTGAACTTGCTGCTGCCATCCCTGGACACCAAGCCTTATGAGTAAGCACCATTCCCCTCAGTAGTCACCACTGGCCCCCTAGCCCTGCTTTCCTGTTTGGCTGTTGATCTCTCTGCACCTGGGTACCATACTCCCTTCTGCCAGTCTTGCTGCAGTGAAGAAGAGGTTCTCTGTCCTTCATGCAGGGCCCTGCGTGGGCTAGTGACTGAACATATGATAACGGTGTTTGTTAAATACTTAAAATGGGTCACATACTATTTTCAGTACTCTGTATTCATTATCTCTTAAATCCTCACTGCAACCCTATGCAATAATTATTCTTTTTTCATTTTACAGATGAGAAATCAAGGTACAGAGAAATTAAGTAATTTATCCATGCTCATAAACCTAGGAAATATAATAGTACAGTGAGGCCTTCTTTTTCCATATTCTTAGCCAATAGACCAGTCTAAAATATGAATGGATTTCACATATCTGGATTTTCCAGAGTGATCTGTTGTAGTCCAAATATGTGATGTTCTCAACATCTATTAATTTCCTTTTCATAGAATTTATCCAATAATTAACTTTTAATGCAACATGCCTTCTGCTGAGGATCCAGTAGTGAATAAGACAGCTAAGGTGCCTGTTTCCAGGCATATTATATATTGGGAGAAAGGGATAGGCAGGGTGAAACAGACATTTTTAAATTAATAAATTAATAGACAAGACCATTTCACATAGTGAAATGAAGCAGGGTATTAAAGGAGGACTGAACAAGACTCTGTACCATCACAAGTCTCCATCTCAAAAACCAAACAAACAAAAAAAGTAACTGATGAGTAAGGCTACCTTAGGTTGTCTAGTCAAGAAAGACGTCTCAGAGAAGGGTCCTGTATGCTAAGTCTTAAATGGTACCAAGATGCCATCAATAAGAAAATCTGGGACACACGATTCCAGGAAGAGCAAGCACAGGGCTCTGGAATGGGAAGGTGATTGTAATGATGGAGCAACAGAAGGAGACCAAGACAGCTGGAGTGAGTGAGCAGGGGAGAGCAGGACATGATTAGATCAGGGTCAGGTGGGGTGCAGGGGGCGTGGGGACGGGGGACATGAGGGGGAACCTGGATTTTATTCTAAGTAAGCTGTAAGGTCATTGGAGGACTTTTAGCTGGGAAGTGGCTGGATCTGAATGGTGGAGAACAGGGATTATAGGGGTGGCAGGACAGAGGAGTGGAAATGAGACAGGTTAAGAAGTTTATTAGAGTCATCTGAGATTTGGTCCTTTACCAGTTGACATTACTGATAGAGGGATTTGATGGTGAAAATGAGAGAGAAATTATAAGCCATTTTAAAAGACATTTAGGAATAAAGAGTTTATAATTTACCATCAATTCTTTTAATAATTGGCATGATTCCCAGAGATTCTTCCTTAAGGGTATCCCTAAAACAAATATGGACTTACTAGTCTTTGCACCTTGTAGGGCTTTATTCACAGAAAACGGCCAGTCCCCTTAGGTCAGCAGTAATGGACATTTGCAATTATAAATCTGGGCTGAAAACCAAGTTTCTGAAAATATTTTACGTGAAGAATGATGATAAGGGTTCTTGTTTCCTAGAGGTCATGAGAAGCATGATAAAATAACATATATAGAAGACTTTTGTAATTGTCTCATGAAAGTATGGGTTTTTTTATTCTCTGATTATCTTCACTTTAGGTAGATTCTGAGTATAAATATGCATTGCTATTTTAGTTTATTTTGCATCAGTCTAAAGAGGAAATGGATGGTTTTCTTCCTCCCCAAGGTGGAGTGTAGGACCAGAAACATCAGCTATCCCTGGCAGCTTGTTAGACATGCAGGATCTTGGGTCCCACATCAGATCTACTAAATCAGAATCTGCATTTATACCAATATCAGCTGTGATCTGTGTGCACATCACAGTTGCAGTAGGTACTTACTTTCCAGTGCTAGTTAGTCTACATTTATTTGAACTGGATGAAAGTCATTTCATTGAAATGAATGAAAGTCATTTGTGCGCATACGTGTATGTGCAAAAATTGGGCATGTACACTTCTGTGAAATAATAAATATGACTATATCAGTTAATTTAAATATTGGTGGCACTGGAAATGAGGATCTTATTTATATGCTGTAGTAACTATTTATCTTACCTTAGTTAGGAAAATGTGCATAGGCATTACTTGGCAACTGGAATAGCTAGTAATCTTTCTAGTCACCCGAAAGGAACTCATTATACCACTTTATTTTTGTCAGAATGCGTATTATCCCAATACTTAACATCACTTACATTCTTTTTCAGAAGAGTCTATTTATCATAATTTCCTGTGTATCTTGTTTCATTAGGGGAATGCAAAAGTACTGAGTAAGAATAGTACAAATGCTGTATTTATAAGTTCCTTGCATAAAAGAATGTATTTTCCACTCAAATCTATTTGTTCTAGAGTTAATATAGGAGATTCTTTCCATTTCTGTTTGGGGGTTTCCTTGGGAGTCCTATTTCTTTTCTGTGAAGATTATTTCTTTTTAAAAGTAAAAATATAAATTTTACTTCAATATGGATTACACTTTGATAGATAATTGTATAATTAGCTCATTTAGGCTGCAAACATTCCCCATTTTAGGAATGTACTTCCCACTGGCCTATTTTACATGGTGTGTTCAGATTATTTTTGCTTTTTTATGCTTAACCTCATCAAAATGTTTTAGTTCATTTGACCTAATAGAATTAGCCACAGAAACGTATGGAATTTCCCTCTTCTGGAAAACAAATAATTCTTAGATTTCGGTACTTTAATGAGAGTGGCATAACTCTACTTTACCTATCTCTTTTTAAAGAATTCTTGTAGGAAAAGCTATCAAAGTGGTATATGCTTACGTTTTAAAAGTCAAACAAAATGTGCTTCATGTTTAGAACTTTTTAAAGAATCTTAACAAATGCATTTACATTTTGAGATGCCTGTCTTTATATCTTTATTCATTTCAAAGTCTTCACTAAGCTACTGCTGGAGATTTCCTAAGCCTCTCAGGGTTACGTGGAGATTTTGGAGTATAAAAGCACAACGCTGTAACTTTTTCGTATTCTGTCTTTTGTTTTAATCTACTCTCTGTAGAACTCATTCAGAAATTTCAGACAATTGTGGGGCTATCCATCAAAGCCAGTTATTTTCTTTATCCTTTCAGTAGTTTCTCTACATCTACAGACATTTTCTGCCACTTCTACCTCCTCATCATATTCCATTTCTTCTATTCTTCTCCCCTCAATTTGAAGAAATACTTTAAATGTTCACTATGCTTGGTACAGTGTAATAGTTTAATTCAAAAATGTAAATCCTTGACTGTATAAATTTATAATCTACAGAAAAGATTAATGTATAAAACAATGCACAATAATCCAACATAAGGCATAAAACTATTAGTGAAGTTGTAAGGAAGCTTGGAACTGAGCTAACATCTCCTGTAGGAAATACCAGATTCCTCTCTCCTTTACTGGTAAGTCTTTTTTTTTTTTTTTTTTTAGCAGAGTCTTACTCTGTTGCCCTGGATAGAGTGCTGTGGCATCGTAGGTCACACTAGCCTCAAACTCTTGGGCTCAAGCAGTCCTCTTGCCTCAGCCTCCCAAGTAGCTGGGACCATACGCCCTCACCACAATGCCTGGCTAATTTTTCTCTTTTTAGTAGAGGCAGCATCTTGCTCTTGCCCAGGCTGGTCTCAAACTCCTGAGCTCAAGCAGTCCACCTGCCTCAGCCTCCCAGAGTGCTAGGATTACAGGCATGAGCTGCCGAGCCTGGCCTGATAAGTCATTTTTAAGAACCTCTCACAAAAGAGATCCCAAAAGCATCCACTTTGTGTTGCTTGTCCTCAGAGCTGTTATCAGCTGGTAGTAGAATAAATTTCTGATTCTCTAATACAACATATTAGTGAGAGTGGCATAAGGTTATATGAAAGAAAATAAATACTGCACTTCACTTGTTCAACAAAGTTTCATTGAGCCCTTCCGTGTATCAGCTGCTACAGGGAGACAAGTAAGATGTCAGCATCCTGGGTCATCTAGACAGAGAATGTTACAGCCAAAGACACTGATAAAGATTATTAGCTTAAGTACATTTGGTTTAGTGCATGTTGGAAATCAGAAAGGTATTACCATGTCCAAATTATTTTAGAGAAAAAATATTCTGTAGAAATTTTAAACTTATCTCTCCCCTTTGCTCTCTTGACACCTGCTCTCTTGACAAAAGAAAAAATTATCTTTAGAAAAAACTTCTCTGTTCATTATTTTGGGTGGTGGAATGTTTTCAGAATTTTAAAAATATCTCTTCTTGAATACAAATTTTTTAGATGCTGAGAATTACTTCACTATGTCCTATGAGTTTTTAAAAGTCTGCCCAGTTGTACAAATCACCATTTTTATTGTGTAGTTATCATTTACTTTACGATTAGAAGCCTATTAAAGTCTTACATGTCCAAAAGCTGTGATTCTGTTCTGAAAAGACTAGAGGAGATGGTCATTTAGGGTGAAGCTTTTAAAGAATATTTTCAAGTTGTGTTTAAATTTACTTTGCTATGTTCTCTGAGGGATTGGTAAGCTCCATAGTGGTAAGAAAAGAATGTCATTTAAACCCTATTTGGAGAACCTTCTCCTTAGGTGGTCCAAGTGAATTCATAGAGTTCATTTTTAATCCATTAAAAAGCATTATACTCATTTTTAAAGATGTCTTACCCCATAATACCTCTCACTTTTCCTGTTGGTTTGTAAGATACACATGAAGCCATTCTTATTCTGTGGCATTTCTGTAAGTTGAGAAAAAGAGTGATGACCAAAGCAGATCGCTAAAATGCCAATTTACTTTCAAATATTACAGCGAAGGACTTTTAAGCTCATGACCCGGTTGCACTGTGCGTATATAACTTTCTTTGGAATTTTTTTTTAATCAGATTTATTTTCTCTTTGAGTCTATCAGCTAGTGCCCAGAAGTTTTGTTGGGTTTTTTTTTTTTTTTTTTTTCTCAGCAGTGTTTATATATTTAACAGAGTTTTCTGAGATAGGTGCTACAGAATTTTCACAGCATGGGTTCACATTGGACTAAGACTTTGTATACGACTTAATATCAAGTGAACACTTGATGGGCATGAGCTTTAAAAATGGCTTTTTTTTTAATATATGAGCTCTGCATTTGAAGTTTTCGTCTATATTTCCTGTTGGGCTACAGTGTTTTCCAACATTGCCACAGGAGAACGAAGTTAACATTAAAAAATAATTTTTCGTTGAAGAATATGTTTTTTCAAGTAAAGTCATTATCAAAGAGACTGGCGTGGAGGGTCGTCCTTCATGGATGGCTCTGTGCTGTAGATGTTAAGTCATCGCTAAATAAATATCTATTTCTTTAGGGAGAGGAAGAAACCACCCTAAAGCCAGATAAGGAAAAAAGCTTTCAAAACTGTTCCTTTTGGAGTACAGAGAAGGCAGGTTGTTGAGGAGTCAGTCCAGCGTTACCCGCCACGTTGCTAATTTCATTGACATCAATTGCCTGAAGGTCCTCACCTACATTAAAAGATGGATGTTTCCGTACACATTAAACACCCTCACAATGAAGTTAACTTTCTTTGTTTCCATTTTTAAAATTGTTTGCAGCACATGGCACTTAAGCAGAACACAGTGGAGCCTTAACATTTTATTCAACAATTATTGGGCCCTAAGAAATCAGGATGGGGTTCATTAGACTCAGATTGGGCTTCAGTTGATCTCTGATATAGCAAGAAAAATACTGCCTTAAATTAACATTATTAGCAAAATTTGTTTTTGGAAGGAGGGTAGAGAAGAGTTTCCACCACAGCTGAAAGGAAAGAGATTTTATGTAAGTTAGAAAGGAATGAATCCTAGCTCTTAGGATATAAATTTCTTTCTGTGAGCAGGAGTATCTTGACACAATATTTGCAGGGGAAATAAAAAACTGTAGATCCCCATAACAAATCTAATAGCATACAGCGGTGTTTTTGAAGCAGAGTGGGGGAAGTATTTAGTCTATTTCATTATGTCTAGGGAAGACTGAGAGGAGATGGGCCTTAGAGGGGGCCCAATAGTGAGGGGGAAGAAGGATTAGGTCAACCATGCGCCAGAGTCAGGCTTTGGGGAAAATGTGTGATTTATGAGAATTTCTAGGGTGTGTCTTATGGCGTATCTAACCTTCATCTCAGTGATTAAGTGTACTTAGAAGCGATAACATTTATCTTTAAGACATTTTCGATCAAACTTTTTCCTGTTTTAGAATAACCTTCACAAGTAACATAACCATTAGCAGTCAGAAGTGTAATTATTTTATTTAATGTAATTATAGGGGCTTTTAATATTTGAAATCATACATGTTGGGGAAAATATACTATGTGCTGAAAATAGCAATGATACTATAAGCAATAGTATTATGTATTAAATTTTTCAGACTTTTTTCCCAGGTTACCTCATTTTATCGATCAATAAATTCCCTAATCTGCAATGGAAATTATGTGTTCAGATTGAGTAGACTGATCCCCTGAAAACTTCCCCAAATGCCACTGACTTTCACCAACCAGAATGTACATTAAATTTCAAGAAGGAATCCGTCCTTTTTGTTTCAGTCTTCCTCATTAGCATATCTTTAAGTCTTCTATAATGTTCATTCACTGCTCTGTGCGGGTCTATTGATGATTAGGACCTGTTATGGAAACAAGCAAGCAAGCAATGTGTGAAAAGAAGGCTGCACAAATTTAAAGGATGTGCTAGTTTTTCCCCTCTGGTGTTAGTTTGTTAGCATAGGCCTTATAACAGTCGTTCAAATTTTTCATATAGGCAAGTTAAAGAGATTGACTGGAGTGACTTTGTTGCTATAAAAAAAGGTAAGCATGAAGATGGACCAAAAATCTTACTGCCTCACTGATATTGCCTGCCAGCTGTGAATTTTCTTACTACAATGAATCTCTTCATTTTTATTGCTGTGTGCAAGGTACAGTGTCTCATTTTTCTTCCTACTTGGGCTTCCTGTAGAACGCACACCCCATATAGTTCTTTAAATTCATACTATTGAGAGAACAAGTAAGTCTTTCTCTTCTCTCCTTTGTTAACTATAAACCTTGTGGAGCAACAGTTCTTTTGTGCCCTCCGTAAGTTGCTGGCCGGTGCTCAAATTAAACACCATAAGATTATCAGCAGGTTACAAAGGTAGAATATATCTTTCTTTTCTTCATTTTTGTATAGGGTTGTCTTGATCTGAAAAATGCTAACAAATTCAAACGAACTTACCGTCTCACACCCACCCCTTACAAATTGGGAGATCATGTCTTCCACATAAAAAAATAGTGATAGCACATGTACAATTTCTGTTCTTCTTTGAGGATTAAGAAAGTTACACATATGAAATGCCCAGATATTATTTTTTAATCCAAGTGCCAACTCAGATGTACAAGGGAACGTACATGGACTTTTGCAACTAGAAAGACGTGGGTTCAAATCTTGTCCGTGCAACTTAATAACCATAGACCTTGGACAAGTTCCTCAACCTTTTAGAGTCTTTGTTTCCAAACATATAAAAATCCTTACAGGTCTTCTGTGTGGTGGTTGTCATGAGAAATAAATGAAGTAAACTATATAAAACACTCCACAGAACATTAAGTCCATTGTGATAAGTCAGTAAATATTTGCTGCCATTTGTACTAATTTGCACAGTAATTCTAGCTGCTATAACAAATAAACCCCAAGTACCCCAAATGGCTTAGCACAGGGAAGTTTATTTCTCACTCTTGGAACATTCTAGTTTCCAAGTGAGCAGACAGCCCTTTTGTGATTCAGAAGTCCAGGTTCTCTCCCACCTTTGGGTTCTGTCCTGCACTGGGGCTTTGGAATCTTCTACATTTAGCCAGGAACTGGGCAAAAAGACAATGGAAAAGACACACCCACTTTTATAGCTCCACACCTGTTGTACCTATACTCCCCTGGCAAGAACTAGTTGAATAGTTCCACCTAGATGCAGGGAGGTTAGGAAATATAGTTGTGACTGGATGACCATTTTCTAAACACAGCTGTGTACTAAATAAGAGAGGGAGGACAAATACAGGTGGGGCACAGATTATTGGCCTCTACCATAATATTTATTTCTTGCCCATTTCACTATCTCATAAGCAATCTACTAAAACCCTAACTATTAACAACATAATGAGAAGTGGAAGAATGGATGGTTTACAGGCCGGGTCAGTGGTTGTAACCTTCTAGTATTTGTGGCAAGTGAGACTTTATTTCTCTTCTATCTAAGAGTCCAGTATCATCTGCTTTCTTTTCTTCCAGACATCGATCTTCATTTAATTCTCAAATTTATTTTACTTAGATATGTAACAAAAAGTAATTCTGCTGCATGTTTTCATCTAAGTGGTGGCAATAGATACAAGTCAAAAATTTATATATACTGTTTCTAAAACATGTGCTGAAAGTACATTGCAGACTGTCTCTTCTTCCCAGAGAGTCTTAAGAAAGCATGTTGATTGGAGACAGGGTGGATCCTGGAGCAAAAAAAGGGCATTAGATCAAAAACAAGGAACTACAAACAAAGTATGGATTTTAATTAGTAACATTGTATCAATATTAGTTTATTAGTTGTGACAAATGTACCATAGTATAGTGTAAAAAAAAAAAATAGGGGAAACTGCGTGTGGAAATTGTCCACGCTATTGCGTGTGGAAATTGTCCACACTATTAGCACATTTTTTGGTAAACCTAACACTATTTTGAAATTGAAAGTTTATTTCAACAAAAGGACATTACAGCTATTATAATCTTTATATTTATTAAGTATTCGTAGTTTAATATCATCATTGCTGCAGACCTGGCCTCTCCTTTATTTTATTTTTCTTTATTTCTTTATTTATATTTATTTATTTATTTATTTTTTGTATTTTTTTGGCCGGGGCTGGGTTTGAACCTGCCATCTCCAGTATATGGGGCCAGCACCCTACTCCTTGAGCCATAGGTGCCACCCTGGCCTCTCCTTTTTAATGTTTCTTTTGACTACTGTAGATAATTTTTCCTTTCCAATAACTAATAGGACTGTGTCCATTTAAAGCCGTCTTGGCCAGGTTTTGACACTAGTAAATGCTGGAGGAATGTTTGCTGTTTCCTTCTTTTTTCTCCTTCCCTACTTCTCTCTTACTAAGTGCTTGTAGTAAGTTTTAAAAGAATAATATAAACTTTTATTTGGCTGTTGAAAGGATCAAGCTAATAAATCACTCAATTTTATGACTCCGGGAAGTACTAGATATATATGGAGACATGGTCTCATTGTTCATGTGGTCTGTCCCCGTGTGCCAGAGACTATGTAAGAATGAAGAGACTGTTTTCTTAATGAGAAAAATGAATGTTAGAAAGACAACAGACTATATGGTAATAATAGAAATAGTTACATAGAAATAAGGGGATTATAGATTTTTTTTTCTCTTCTGAATTTCCTAAAATGTTACAAAAATTTTCCAATGAAAGAAGATTTTTTTCCATTTTTAAAAGTATCTAAAATCCTTGAAAAATTATTTTACATTATATTTTCTCAAATGTACACACAAATACAGACAGAAAGAACACAAAATTCCATATGCCAATATCATGAAGAGACCAAACACTTGTAAAAACATAATTTTTACTTATTTTTGTTTCTCCTTATTAACTTACCTAATTGTTTCATACTAGGATTTACAATTAAAACTCAATGTCTGAAAATTCTACAATAAAAAGCCTTAAAAATTATGTTTTTTCTTTTTTTAACTTCTTTGGCCTATTTCTCTAGATTATTCCAGCTTCATAATGACAATTTCCTGGTTTCTGTAAACACAATTGTACCCATTTCAACAATATTCATATGTGAAAGGAAGTCGAAGTTCGGATCCAGATTTGTTGACCCTTGAGATCTTATATTGACCTTAGTAGGTATTAACTTTTTAGATCAATAAAGAGTGGTTATTGACCTCAAAGAAAAGTCAATATCTCCTTGTTAATTTGCAGCTTGAAAATGTTATACATTTTGTTCTTCATTATTACCCTACTTATTTCAGCCTTTAAAAAAAAAAAAAACTGTCTTTACTCTTTCTAGTAGAGATAATAATGTCTAGATCAGCATTTTACTTTTAGTGTTTAAGAAGATAATCACTGGACATGATAATCGTTTATGACTGAAGGAGATACATACTGTTCAGGAAAGTGAAATGTACTAAAGCATTTTTATTTACTGTAGTTATTAACATTTGAGAAAACAATTTTAAATAATGTGTAGCTCATGGCAAGAATATTCTGACATGTATAGATGAGAAATGAAAAGAAAGTTAAATTGGAAACAAGTGGCCTGAAAAGAGATTAATAATGTTTTGTTTTTCTGCGTATAAATGGAAAAGATCATTGGAGATGAATGTTCAGCATATACTTTTCTTGTGGATAAACATTGAAAGCTTTTAGGTAAGGACTTCTTGTGTGGGTTCAAATCTTAGAGACCCATGCTTCTAAAGTTTTATTAAGTGTTTAAGTTTCAAGTATTGGTAGACAAGTAGCTTCTCACATCATCATTGTTTTGTATATTAACATGGAAATGTCAAGTTTTGCATGACTTGAAATACCTTGGAATTGCCTATTGCTGAGATTCAAATGTCAGAACAATACTTCTGCACATATATGACTCTGATATTTTAACTCTAAAAACCTCATAAATGATTCAGTGTCAGTTTGGCCTTGTTATGATATAACTTTTAAAAGAGCAGAGTGATTTAAATCTGGCATGGTGAGTGGTAGTCTCATTTAGTGCAGGTATAAAGGACTAATCTCTTGACCCATTAAGGATTATTAATTTTTTTTAATTATGTTACCATTTTGGCAAAGAATTTGAGTTTTCATGAGGATTCTTTCAGTATTTTCCACCATTACAAAAGTGAAGCTATTTCATTTTTGAGCAACAGAATTGTCTTGTATATTTTCTTGACTTTTTTTCAAGAGATGAATGCCTTCTAGGACATAAATGATAAACAGAGTCCCAATGGCCTATAGAAATAGACCTTCTGTTATTAACTTACTCTTCTGAAGTTGCATACCATCAATATTTTTTAAATTAAAAGTTTTAGATTGTATTAGCTTTGGAGATAACAGAAAACTAAATCTTGACGTCTAGTCCTTATTTGTTGTTAATGGTTTTAATTTTTTAATTTAAAAATCCCAACTATTGTTGACCATTACTGGTATATTAAAATAGTCTGAATAAAATACCTTTACTAGTTTTGTACTTTTACCTTAGGTATTTTCCTTCTTATCTTATGGAAGAAAAGCTTTCCCCAGGGGAACTTTATTACTTGAAGAGTCTTATTTTCATATATATTCTTAATAGCCTCTTTCACTTTTTGTTCTAGGAAATAAAATTTTATCAATTAAAATATATCCACATTTCAATACTATAAAATTGATATGTTTGGGTCTTGCTGTTCTAGAAATAAAAAATGCCGCTAGGGTCACAGCTTGGAGTATGTATCTTGGCACGTTTCATTTTTCCTCTGCTAGGAGATTAGTAGAAAATAAGCTCTGTAAATTAAATTTTATTGCAAAATTATCTTCCGACGTTCAGCAGCAAAGATAATATTGAATGATAAGACTGGAGTGGATTTTGTATAAAGCAATTACAGCATGAAGACCACAATCTGAATAAAAAATATTGCTCAAGATTTTTTATAATCTGTACAAAACATTATTTTGAAATGTGTTTAAAATTGCTTCATTTTATACAGGTGATTAAGGTATATTGGAGTTTGAAAGTAGCATTACAGAATAATTTTAAGGACCATTTATGTATGATGGGAAATACAAATTGCATGTGTGTTTTTTTTTTTTTTTTTTTCCATACTTGGACAATTGTTATACTTTCAAAAAGTTTCTCCACTACTAAACTTTCAATAAAGTGTGCTTTATTCTGAACCCTATCTCTCTCTTTAGATAACTGCATATGAAAGGTAAGATCAAATTGTTCACTGTGTGTTTTACTCTCAGCTTGGCAAGTGTAGAGAAGGACTTCCATTCTTGGGCTCCATCATGTACTTAAAGAAGCATCTGGTGTTTTAATAACTTTGTTTACACCTCAACTCTTAAGTTCAGCTTTATATGGCAATTATAAACAGATATAAACAAAGACACTATTCTTAAATTAGGTAGAAAATCCTTGGTTTGAAAGGGCTTCCTACAGGTAAGGACTTCTTGTGTGGGTTCGAATCTTAGAGACCCATGCTTCTAAAGTTTTATTAAGTGTTTAAGTTTCAAGTATTGGTAGAGAAGTAGCTTCTCACATCATCATTGTTTTGTATATTAACATGGAAATGTCAAGTTTTGCATGACTTGAAATACCTTGGAATCGCCTATTGCTGAGATTCAAATGTCAGAACAGTACTTCTGCACATATATGTTTTATGTGTGTGTGTGTGGGGGGGGTGGTGCGCACACGCACGTTCCCCATTCCTCAACTCCAGTTTATATGTGTGTCCTTGCTTGGTGTTTCTCTTTTCCCTCAGTCAATCAGGGCACATTTAGTAAGTGCCTAGTATGAGCTAGTCAGTGTCACAAAGTATCAGAATGGTGGAGACAGGGAAATCACAGTGTAGGGCTGTAACGACCATTAACTCCCATCCCAAGGAATTGAAAATCCAATAGTAGTATACGGCAGAAATAATGAAAAGGATCTGTTTGTCTCCTAATGTAGAGAAGGTCCTGTCATTGTTTAATTTTTTAAAAAAGCCATCCCCTTTAATAAACGGTAATGTAAAAGGAAAAATAAAAACTTTCAGAAGTGACTTTTTACTTTACACGGCTTGGAAAAGATGGCTTATTGATTCAGTGTCCATAAATACTTACCCTGGAGTTCTCGTGTAGCCCTTACTTTGGGCAATTCGTCTGGCTCAATTGCCTCTAATGCATCATGAATGAAGACTATGGAGGTTTATCAAGATGAAAATAGCCCATTACGAAGTAATCTGAACCAGTTGAGAGAAGCAGAGCCTGAGACCCAGCCCATGTGGCTTTGGCTAGCAAAAGTCCACTTGGTGCTGGGCACACACCAGCTCCACAGGCCCCAACTTTATTAGTGTGGAGATAAGCTGATTAGGTGTTGTCAATCAAAGGTGCCCATATCTCAATTGAGAGACACACACTCTCTCAATTTTTCTTTAAGCATTGAAACAGGCAACAAAGAGATGTGTGGTAAGCATCCCTACGGTTGTCACCATGCAGGGTGCAAGGGCCCTGTGATGATGTGATGACGGTATTAAAGAGTACATCAATTTGTTTTAAAGTGTTTTGATTTTTTATGGTGGCATTAAGAGAGAGAACATTGTGGTTGCAGCTTTACTAGAAAGCAAAGAGTTCTAGAAGAAGAAAAAAAAAAAGTGTTTCTTTGAAGCCTACCAGGACTTTGAATCTTGCTGTGCCAATGGGCGCTTAAGTGCTCCCATAACTGGCAACCTCAGATCCACCATCAGCTTAGGAACTACCATCCTCTCCAAATTATTCATTTAAAGGAATAGGGAAAAAATACGTAAATTGATCTGAGTGATATTAATGATTATTGGCCACAAATTTTTCTTTTTTTTTAAAGTAATTTAAGATTTTGGATGAACATATAATACAATGGTTATACTGATGTATACTGATTCAGTTGTAAAGAACAGAGATACTTCTAAATGTCCCCCCAATACAGATTGATGACATTGCTCTGTTTAATTGTTTTATACACAGTAATGAATGGCTTGCTTTGTATATCTGGAAGATTAAACCCGACTAATAAATATAGGCTTTCGAAATGTAATTCTGCAGGACTTCAGCTTGAGACCTCGTCATCTCGTCGGTATTGAGGAAAAGGTAGAGCGATGGTGTGGGGGGAAACCTGGCCTTTTGTTCTTCACATCTGAAGTTTGCACACTGCAGGCCTCCTTTCCACTTCAAATGCAGCAGCAGAAAGGAGGCCTTCCTCTCCTTCGCTCGCCCTCCACGCACCCCCCAGCGCCGCGACCCAGCACGGCCACGTTTCCACAGTGGATTATCTCTTCATCAGCTATTCTGCCCTTCACTTCATCCATTTTCTGCTAACCAATCAGGCAGCCCTCTTAGGAAGGGACTGGTGCTTGCTTCAATAAAATGTTAATTCTGTACACACAGATCCACACAGCCATTCTAGAGTTTGCTTGTGACAGTACACAAAGGCCTGTGTGCACCCCCGACCTAGGGAATACCTTTACTGGGTGTCCTGGGAGAAAAGCAAAGTTGGCAGAGGTGCACACAGCACCGGAAATAGTGTCTGAAATGAAAGAAGTATTTCATTTTATACGGTGCTGACCAGCCAGGGTGGACACACACTGTGTGAATGTATTCGTGGGTACCTTAGAAACATGTGTCCTGCTTTTAGGGCATGTGACATAGTAGAGCCAATTTGTCACTTGTGGTTTTCGCTGCCCTAGACGGGGCAGTTGCAGGGCTGACTGCTTCATTGAGGGTATGATCTTGAAAGGTCTTCAAGTCACTGGAAAGAGGAGGGTCAGAGAGACTTCCTAACAGGTGCACTTTAATATAGAGTAATTTTCTATTCAGGATCCTTTGAGACATTTTATTACTGGATTTATCTTAATAACTGTAAGGTCTTTAGAGTACTTCATGTGTTTTTTTAACCAGGAAACGTTAGCAGGCAACTTTCCAGAAATACCTTTTTTTTTTAAAAAGTGTTTATATATTCACATGTGAAAGGAACTTGGCTAAGGTCCTCATTGCTTAGTTTCTAGCTTACTCCTCCCCCTTCAGAGAAGGCTACCCTGACCCCTCTTTCTAAGGCAGGCTTTCTCTCAGTCCTTTTGGGCCCTTCCTCGCAGCATTGATTGTAACCACAATTAACCCATTACTCATTTTTTCACTTGTCCTCTCCAAAAGAGCATAAGCTTCCTGAGGGCATTTTGTTGTTGAATGGTTGAAAGCAGTGGGCAGCTGTAGTCCTTTACTACAAGTAAAAAGTGCTCATTTCAACAAGTTTCTCACTAACTTTTTTGCATTACCATAATGATAGTCTTTTCCAGACTTTTAAAAAGATTTCTTGTGGTTTTGTGACATTTTAGAATTAATCTTTATCTGTCTCTTATTGTGTTGAAATTCTTAATATATTCGAGTAGTTCTCGCAAAACTATTACTTTACAAAAAAGAATATTGCAGTTTACTCGGCAGTGTTATAATTGAGAATAGTGCACTCTTGTTAGGCTACGTTCACCACGCACCTGGTGTACATTCATCAGTAAACATTTGTTGGCCAAAATTTTAAGCCATTAATGAGTCCAGATTCCCTTTTTAATCTGCTACGGACTTTAGTTATTTAGCTTTATTTCTTCTCCAATATTTATCAATTCTAATTTCATAAGTTTCCTTTGGCAATTGTTTTAAGCTATAAATTTAATAATGAAAATGAATGTACAATATGCTAATATTGCTGTAATGTAAGGTCAGGCGCAACGTTTGTTTCACTATAATCCTAAAACAAGGAGTGTGGGGAGAAATGGTTGGGCTGAGGACATTTGCTAGCCGGCTTTGTACATACCTCAGTTTTCCACTTTATTTACAATGAGTGGAGCACATCACCATTTCTCTTTGATGGCTTATAAAAACACAATTGCTTAAATCAACCTTAAGCTGTAAGCATCATCAGTTCACACTAATGATTTTGGAAAATTGGTTCCTTTTTTTTTTTTAATTTGAAAGTTTGGCGCAAATGGAAAAAAGATATTTTAACATCATTCTCCAATGGCAGATAACTGAAAGATTCTATTAGGATCATATGAGAACTTGCACAGTGAAATATAGATCATCCTCAGAATCAGCAGTTGAAAAAACATTCTGGACAAAAAGTCTTTAAAGAGAATTTAGGGAGACCCTAGAAATATAGGTAAGAATATTGCAGGCTAAAGGCTGCTATCCCCTTCAGAAAGATTTTTCACATACATACATCTCTTGAGTTGCTTTTACCATAAACACTCCCCCCCCCCCAATTAAAACATCTATCATCAAGCTGTCTTCATGTAGTAGTGTACCAGGATTTATCAATGGCACTGTGTGTTCTTAGCCCCTGAGATAGTACATTTTTATTTCATAAACATAGAAGAACTATTCTGAGTCAATAGATGGACTTTTTTTCTGGGGAAAAAAAATGTTTTAACAAATAATGTCAAATGCTTATTTCTCTGCTTCTCCACTGACCTTTCAAGTAGTTGTCTTACAGGATATTCCTGAGTTACACCTGGTTTATCAGGAGTAAACAGACATAACTTACAATACTGGAGGTTTGAAGGATCGTCATTAAACTACCAAAATTCAGAAGCAGTGATGTTTTATTATCTTAAAACAATCCACATTTTTTCCTATTCTTCCTCGAAGCATTAGTATTTATTTTTTAAAAGAAATAGAGAACCACACTCTTCTGTTTCTTTATATTAACCTGGGATTCTGCTTCACAGATGTTTGTTTCTGAAGATAAGTATGAAATAAGAGTATATTGAGGATAATTAAGTCAGTACTCTGGCTTGATTTTCTTTGGAGGTGTTATATTTTCCTAAGTAACAAATACCAGCTAACTTCCAGAAATGGAAGGGTTCAGAAAGCAATATTATCGTGGAGGGGAGGGAGTATGCACATGTGTGGTGTTTGTGTATGTGTGAGTGCACACACGTGCATATGCATATATAAGTACATAAATATAAAACTCTGAAAAAGATTTTCTTTTATAACATCTGAGTGTCTCTCGATTCAGATAGTTTTATCATAGCAATCACATGTAGTGGGGAGTTCTTTTGTACCAATAATAATCACTAAAACACAATCATCTTTTTAAAAGAGAAAAAGAGAAGAGGAAAAAGGTAGAATTTGAAAAGGGGGGAAAAAATCTGTCCCTATTCCTTCCCTGAGGCTGAACGGTTTATCACTCTATCCTCATTCGATGAAAGTGAATTTTATAATAAAATTTTCCCTAATCGGGCACTGTCAGTGGAGGTGTCTTATCGCTGACAGGAAAATGACACCGATCCTATCGGAAAACAGAGCCGATGTCACCATGTTCCCAATCACAGCTCTTCAGCCCCCATATCTACCTTCTCCACAAACACTGAGCAGTGCTTTTTTCACAAGAACATCAAAACCCAGCAAAGTCATTAAAATTGCACCCGCGTAGAGTTGCAGGGACCAGCCGTACTAGCGCAAAATGGGATGTGGGAAAACAGACTCTCTAAATGTGCTAATTCCATTGTCACGTGTTTACGGCTTAATTTTAATCAGTTAAAAAAGCCACACATTGCAATAAATTGGCATTATCTTCTGTGACACCAGAAGACACAGTTGGTTCAAGGATTTAGAGGGTCACTGGCAACAGTATATAGTATTACAGACAAAGTATTTTTACGCTTGAACTACGGTAGCTAAGGTACAATCCCCCGTTAAGTCTGCAAACAAAGACGATAACCCACATAGGACTAAGTTCAACTTGCAGACCACCTTCATCCTCGGTGGACTTTGTATGCAAAACAAAGAATTTTGAGAATTTATTTTAAAGAGGAATTCATTCATCATATAAAAAATTTTTTAAGTAGCATTTCAGGGCTGTCGGCTTATTGCATACTTGGCAGTAGACCAAATGGCCTTTCCATAGGTCCTCACAGTAGACTTGTTTTCCAGTCCTGATGTTTCATTGACTGTGTTTACATTGACCATTCGACTTGTGAGCCTAAACAAAGATACATTAACACACGCTTGAGGAAGTGCAAACAGAAAATAGTGTCATTGACAATTGTTGAAGGCCAACAATGAAAGACTGTCTCTAATGGTCTTAATTTATTAACATCAAATTAGCACCAATATATTTTTACACAATTAAGTTGAGAAATTACTGAAATAGAAGCTACTGGCAAATTTACTTTTCATTTGTTCCATGGGCTCATTCTTAGCATATACATATCTGTATTTCAAAGCAGAATGAATCCTTGGATGTAGACTGGCTATTCTGCATAACAATATCTGAGTAGTTTTTAAACAAAAAGGTTTCTTTTTATGGCAAGCTATAGCATCACATTAGTTCTCAATTTTGCTGTTTTAACTTTGTAAATTGTCAGTATTTACAATATGATTTTAAAATGTTGGCCATCATAAAGTTTATTTTTAAAACCTAAAGTGATTAAAATATCTACTAAGAGGGTGAAAATTGTAAAACCTCTGTGGTTATGAAGTAACAGTGAGTGGGAAAAAAATCCCAATTTCATCTTGAAAATAGGTTGCTTTTTTTTTTTTTTAATTGACAGATCTGACCTTGGGAGAAAGGGAGGGAAAAAAATGCAGCTCCAACTTTTATGGAATGAAAAGAGCTTTTGGAATGAAGTCATTTAATAATCACTGAAAAAAATAAACATTTGACTGTCCTTTGTTTTAATTTTTTCAATACTTTTTTTATTTCTAACAAAAGCAATAGAAAGAAAAAAATGAAATAATAGTGAACCAAACAGAAATATTTTTTCTGTGTATTGTGCTTGTCTTCACTATGAGTTTAGTTTTCTATAGTCAATGTCAAATTGATCAGACCTCTCCTGTGTGATTGAAGTGCATTTTTAAAAAAGTCTCATATTGTGAAGTTAAAATGATTAAAATGTAATGTCACTGTAACAATTTTTCTAATTGCACTCACTTTGCAACACAGGCTAAGTTCTTGCACTTGTTCCCTGTTTAAAGAGCTTGAGTAAATTTACAGGGTTCTCCCTTATTTAAAAAAAAAAAAAAAATGGAAAATAGGAATGAGTGCACATTTTGAACATAGTTCTTTTTCTGTTAGAATTAGCAGCCAGCTAAGGGAGAACAGTTGTGAATATATGAAAAAGACTCCCCTATATGATGGCCTCCTGGCTTTTTAAAGGAGGCACTCACAAAAAATAATAGGAAAGTTAAGTGTACAGTGAAATGCTGGCTTTCATTTCAGATCTGAAAAAAAATGGGTTTCTTGTGGGGGGGGCGCCCCCCCCCCCGCGGCGGCGGGCGGGGGGGGGCGGGGGGGGGGGGGGGGGTGGGGTGGGGGGG
>CAUYPK010008886.1:0-10666 GCA_963574355.1 Loris lydekkerianus | reverse complement strand
CGATGACCATCCTCTTCTAGCTTGAAAGGTTTCAGCAGAGAGATCTGCAGTTATTCTAATATTCTTCCTCTTGTAGGTAATGGTTTTCTTTCATCTGGCAGCTTTCAGAATTTTTTCCTTCACATTAACGTTAGTGAAATTGATTATGATGTGTCTGGGGGATGTCTTATTTGGGTTGGTTGAGTCCTGCTGGAGTTCTGAAGCTGTCTGCTATCTGAATTTTGGAGTCTCTTGGCATGGCTGGAAAGTTCTCCTTCATAATCTCTTGGAGAAGAGACTCTGTGCCTTGTTACGCCATTTTGTCACTTTCGGGGATCTCTGTAAGATGAATATTGGTTTTCTTCAAATTATCCCAGAGCTCTCTGAGAGTGTGGTCTGTTTTTGCTCTCCATTTCTCTTCTTCTTTGAGGGTTTTGGAGTGTTTGAAAGCTTTGTCTTCAATGTCAGAAATCCTTTCTTCTGCTTGCTCCATTCTATTACTGAGGGATTCTACTGTGTTTCTCAGATCTTTGAGGGATGCAACTTCTTGTCTCAATGTTTCAAAATCTTTGGTCATTTGGTCCTTGAATCTGTTGAATTCCTGAGATAACTTTTGGAATTCTAATTCAATCTTATTTGCTATCCAGACCCTGAATTCTATTTCTGACATCTCATGTATTTGTTTGTGCATGGGGTCTTGTGCTGTTTCTGCCCCATTGATCCTTGGGGGAGTTGATCTACTCTGATTGTTCATATTGCCAGAGTTTTTCTATTGATTTTGCCTCATTACTGTTTTTCACTGTTGCCTCTGGCCATCCTCAGAGTTGGGAAGGTGTCTCTCCAAGATTAGACCCCAGCGGGATCACTCTATTGTTGCTGGATCTTTGTAGGGAGTGACCCTGTGTATTTCCTCTGGGGCTGCTCTAGCTAGGGAGTTCTGGTTTTGGAAGCAGCTCCAATGTGTGACACACCCAGATCCAGCAACAGGGCTGGAGGTGGTGTGCACGGTTCTTGGAGTACCTGGCGCCCAGTGACTTTGTTACAGAGAGCCCAAGGCTCCAGCAGTCTCTGTCCAGGAGAAGGGCTCTGCACAGAGGCAGGGAGGGCTCCAGAGGGCACGCAGCTACCAGAGTCCCTGGCCAGATGAACGGGCTAGTGTGGAGGTTGGGAGGACATAGGAGGGAGGATGAAGGGTTGTGTGGCTCCAGCAGTTCCTGGCCAGGGAATGCGGAGGCCCTGTGGGTGTGGGTCAGCAGTCGGGGGTTGCTGCATAGCTCTTATGGAGGTCTGGGCTGCGCCAAGCCCAGGAGTTTGAAGTTGCTATGAGCTGTGACGTCATGGCACTCTACCCAGGGCAACAGCCCAATGCTCCAGTGTGACAAAACTGCCTCACTCTGCCCCTAAGGATTAAGGCTGCAAGGCAGCTCAGACCCTGCCTTTAGGCTGCTCAGTCACTAGGTTACTTTGTCCCGCCAGATCCTTGCTCTGGGACCCTGAGGGCAGAGCTTGCTGGGGCAGTTTTTTTTCACAATGGTTTCCTGAGCCCCGCTCAGTGGCTCAGTCTGGGGCCCCAGACAATGCCCAAAGTTCTCCACACTCCTGTTCAAGCTCTCCCCAAGGCATATCAAGTGAGCATCAAATCCAAGAACACCAAAACAGTTCACAGGTAAGGCCTTTCCAGTTTGCAGTCTCACTACAGCTTGTACTCAGGGTTGCCGGCATGATTAGGTCAATCGAACACACGCAACCACTTGCCAGTTTTCCACTTTTTTTGTCTCCTTCTGGGGTCCAGAAGTCCCTTGCTGGCTCCCTGTATCCTTAAAAGGGTAATCATAGGCAGATCCCACCAGCCTGAGATGCCTGGAGTCTTGTCTCCCCAGACTCTCCGTGCCTAGTTGCAGGGAAGTTGTTACTCGGCCGCCATCTTTAATCCCCTCTGAGTTCCCTTCTTATTAACTTGCTTAGATATGTGTAAGTAGCATTTCATTTAGGTCAAATCAATAAAAAAATTGAGCACCTGCAGTGTGCCAAACACAGTGATAAGTATTAGAATCATCATTCCCTGCTTTAGATTTTGGTGTGCAGACTGACATGTATATGGTTTCATTATAAAGGAACAAAGAAATTCCTTCAGAACGTCGGACAAAGAGTAATTCTGATCATGGGAGAGGCCTTCCAGGAGCTTATGGGATAAATAGAGCTGAAATGGTTTGGAGTGAGAGAGTTTCAGGTAGAGGGAGTTATTGGGAAAAAATTTGAAGGATGTAAGAGGGATTGAGAGTGGGAGGAAAAATAAGGGATGTTCATTCTGTGTCTCTGTCTCATAGATATGCTCCTATTCAAAAATGCAAATGGTCCTTTAGACCATTCTCCCAAACCATTTGCCCCAGGGACACATGGTATAGATGCCCCAAACTACAAAGGCATGTAGGGACCTTTTCTTGTCATATGAAGTACAGGGAGAATGGTACCAAAGAAGAAGGCTTGGAGAAGCTACGAATAACACTTACAGAGTAATGAAAGTGTGAAAAGATAACTAGCTCTCCAATAAACAGAGAAAATTTGGTAACTTTTGTTTATATATCTATGACAAAGATATAATAGGGAAATGCCATCCATATGAACAGTACAAATGTAAGTTACCTGTGACTCACCTTTTTTAATACAAATAAATTTAATACAAAGTCTAAATAAAACTACAAAATACCAAAGAAGGTATTTTTCAAAGGTTAGTAAAATTATTTGACTAAATGAATAAAAATGCCTTATATTGAAACCCATGGGCTTCCCAGAAGCAGACACTGGGAAGGGGGTATGGGGGATGAAAGGAGATTTGTTAATAGGTGCAAAAATGCAGTTAGATAGAAGATCTAGTGTTAATAGTGCACTAGGGTGACTATAGTTAACAATAATGTATAATTCAAAAGAGCTAGAAGAAAAGAACTGGAATGATTCCAACATCAAGAAAAGATAAATGTTTGAGGTGATGGATCCCAGTTGCCCTGATGTGATCCTTACACAATGTATGCACATATCAACAAAAGTACACATACCCTCAAAAGATATTTGAACAAAGTATAATAGCATAAAATAAATTTTCATAAAAGGGAACTCTTCAGGTTGTAAAGATATTGATGTGTTCCCTAATTTTTATAGGTGTAATGTGATTCCAATTAAATTCCAACAGGATTTCTTTTAAAACTTGTAATTCTAAAAATGTATTTGTTAGAATAAATAAATAAAATTAGGTTTGAAAAAAGAAGTGCTATCTCAATAGATATGAAATATATTTTAAAGCTAAAATGTCGGCTTGGTGCCTGCAGCACAGTGGTTGTTGCACTGGCCACATACACCAAGGCTGGCGGGTCTGAACCCAGCCAGGGCCGGCTAAAAAACAATGACAACTACACCACCCTCCCCACAAATAAAGATAAAATATCATGGATAAGATGTTATAATAGTGATAGCTCAATTAAATAGAAAATACAGATAACACAATTAAAATATAGATAATTCAATTAACTAGAAAAAAGATAGTAAAACAAAGCCCCGAAAAAGACATTTCTATGTATAAGAATTTAGTATATGACTAAGTAGAGGCTTATTATTAGTGTTTAGAAAGAATTTGTTAATTTATGGTGCTTGGACAATTAATTAATCATATGGGAAAATTGTCTAATTCTTATAGCATATAGTAAAACATATCAACATCTGATTAAAGAATTAAATGTAAAGGAATAAGTCACATGAGTATTAAAAAAACTATTAGTAACTATGTGTGAGAGAAAAGCCTATTTTGAACATGAAAATAAAGGAATAAACCATTACACAGAAAATTAATAGTTTTTTTTTTTTAATTAAATCATAGCTGTGTACATTAATGCAATCATGGAGCCCCATACACTGGTTTTATATACCATTTGGCATAGTTTCATTACACTGGTTAACATAGCCTTCCTGGCATTTTCTTAGTTATTGTGTTAAGACATTTACATTCTACATTTAGTAAGTTTCATATGTACCCTTGTAAGATTCACTGTAGGTGTGGTCCCACCAATTACCCTCCCTAAAAAGTACCTGTATTCTTTATGAGAAAGAGCACATTGCAAGTCAGAATAAAACACTTTGGAGGAAGGTCAAAGATGATATATGGGCCTGTGGACATTGTGAACCATCTGACTCCTGCCAGGATAAAAAAACAGATGCCTCGGCAATTTTACATTGTAAACACCAGGAAGATTTTTAGACAATAGATCCTTGATTGCCAAGCTGCTGAAGACTGTTATTTCATCTCTAAAATATAATTGGTCTGCTGGAATTACACTCACGTTACTTGAAGGGATGAAAATAAAATTATAAAGTGCTATGTAAAGCCTGAAATGGCCACCTTTAAGTTTAATCTTCCCCTTAATGTTGTAGAGTTCATAAAATATGCATTAATTCCAGTTTTTAATAGCGTTTTATCAATCCATCTTTCTTCTTCAAATGGTAGGCAAAGCCTAATAGAAGAGATTTTTCACACTGCACTCTCAGCCCATGATATATCTTGTAATTTTGCCTTTTTTTTTTTTTTTTGGTTTCTTAAACAAAATGTATTAGATAAAAACACACAGCAATAAACAGCTTCTTTAATGTTGAAACCATAAGAAAAATAAGATCATTTTGAAAAGCCAGTTCTTTCATCATAAGCAGATTAGCCTTTCACTGACAAAATACTACTATTATAATACTTTTAAAGGATTTAAACTTATGAAAATTTTTGAAACAACTGCTCCTAATTTCTATTTACCTTCACATTGTATTTCTTTAACTCAAGGCAAAACATTCTAATTTTAGAAGTTTAGATTTAGAAATACAAAAAAATTGGGAATTTTGATGAGAAATAATTACTGCATTTATCAAAACTCCTTGTTTACCACCACCTGGCAAGGCCTTGAATTTTTCAGTAGCGATTTAAGAATAACAAACTTAAAATGAATAAACTTGATACATCTGACTACAACCTCCTAAAAATTGGAAACAACTTAAATGTTCCTGAAATAGATGACAAATTAAATAAGCTATGGTGTATTCAAAAAAAAGCATAATTCAGTAAATAAAATCACAGCCTACTAGAATAATTAATAACACAGGCTAATGTTTTTAGAATAATGCTAAGTGAAAAAAGTAGGGTACAAAGGAGCATAACAGAAGGGTTTCAATTTTATCAAAAGTATAAGTTTATATATAAAATATCTAGAAGAAGCAGAACAAAATAATTACGGGATTTTTATCTGTAATGGAATTTTGGTGATTTATGTTTTCTTCTCTATAACTTTAAATACTTATCAAATTTTGCATTGACCTTATACTATATGTGTGAGTCAGAAAATATAATTTTTTAAATTGATAAAAATTTCCTCAGATACTTATTAATTGATAATCAGTGTAATCTGTCTTAACTGCTAATGACTATAATAATTCTTAATTCTAAATTAAATATCAAGGTGAATTTTTATTATATTTAACAAAAATGTGTTAAATTGTGTGATAAGTATATATTGAACAACTACTAGATAAATAGCTGGTATATACTGCACCATGAAATGTGAAAGAAGTAAAATTGATCAGAAAAATGCAGGCCTTCTAAATTACAGGAGCAAGATTTAAGTACAGTCATGAAAAATACTAGAAAAATGGACTAGGGGAGGAAAAGTAAGGAACAAGCATGTTAGCTATAGGAGCACATGATTGTTAGGCAGCAAGGCAGTACCGGCTTACCCAGCAGGTGCAGGAGGCAAAGTGCTGAGCCCCCCACAAAAATTTAATGTCTTTTATCATAACAGTTAATTAGAAAAAACTTATTTCTAGGTTTAAAAAGACAACTTTATGCCAGCACAGTTGTAAAATAGAACCTTCAATATTTTATTTATGGAAGTAAAGAACCCTCAAAAGCAAAAATGCCTAGGTTCCACAAACATCATATTACAACCCTGATCAATGATTTAATAAAGAATAGTATTTTAAAACGCAGTTCCAACATCTTTAGAGATCATAGATGAGAACGTGCTTTAGCCCAGCAAGATGGTATAAATAGGTATAGCAAACTCTGAGTGAGGAACCAGAGGCAGCTGTAAATTATAACAGTAAAAGAAATAGAGTATCTTGACAAGGGATTTGACAAGTCTTTGTAAAATTAGATTCTGATCTGATGACAATACAATTCTGTGGACTTGTGGTTCATCAGCCTTGAGTGAATTCTCTGTGGTTGTGCCACAGGCACTGTTCTTCAAGCCTGCCGTTCCACTTGGATGAAGACACGCTTTTTAAAATTTCACATTGCACAAAGCTGAGACAAATTACTGTACTGACTGGCAGAATTGAGTCAAAATGCTTTCAAAGAGTAAAAGACCAAAAACAGTGAAATTAATAATTATAAATGTAACATTCAATAAATGAATTACAAAAATACACGCTGGGGAAATGTGAATTCAAGAGGTTCTATGTAGGAAGGGCGGGTGATTGACTCTAAGATCAAAATGAACTCAGAGCTTGTCACTGTCACAGAAACGCGCAAATGAAGAAATGTGATCTCAGACTTGGACTTTGAAGTACAATCTCCAACTCAAGGAAAATTACTATGTTCAGTTTGGCATATATTATTTTTAGAGAGAAGTTGATACATTGTGATAAAGGCCAAGAGGTAAACAGGTTCTCAAGCAATCAATAAACCACTATGTCACCTGCACGAGAGAGAGATAAGTCTGTACCTACTGGTTGGGAGTAGGTCAGTGGTCAGGGCATATGAAGTAACTTAAAAGTGATTATGTTACCATGTAAAACAGAAATTATTGCTATTTTGACTAATTCATGAAAACAAAACCAAATGCTAACTCTTGCAGATGAAAGGACTTTCACTACCCTATAAATAAAATGTTCACAATTAGAGTTGTCCAATAATAAAATTCCTGGGAAAAAATGGTGAATTATTTGGTACTGAAAATATTCGAATACAAATTGGAAGAGTATTTATCAATAATGCTGTAGAAGTGATTCTTCTAATGGATATGTGGTGGGGTAGGATGATCCATGGTATTCTTTTAGGGTAAAATATGTTATTGAAGGGAGAAGAATACAAAAGACACAATAAAGAAGGAAAATGGCAAGGGTGTGTGGGAGACCAGATGTGGAAAGACAAAGAAGAGAAATGAAAATCACGGCATGGTGTTGTATGCCCCACACACATGGTGTGCGTCTGAGTCCTGGGTTGTGCGCTCGGCTCAGCTCCCTGCAGGCCTAACGTGGCCACACCAGGGCATCAATATAGGCTCTCCGTTCATGCCTTTTCTTTGGGGGGCTTTCAAAACCCTCAAGACCATACCCAGAGTACCACGAACAGGTAAACTTCATAAGCAATCAGCTCTTTAAAGTCAAACTCTCTCAGTCCAAGATAAGAAAAAACAGAATATACCCGATGAAAAATCTGTGAGAATTATCATCATGAATTGTGGCAGGTATTATTAAACAATGCTCTTTATGATTGTCAGAAAAAAAAAATGCATGTTATCCCTCCAAAATTTATTTCCTAGTATAAAAACAACTAGAGAAAACTAGGGCTTATATCAATATCTCATTTTGAGAAAGGTGGATTAAGTAGAAATAATTATAGAAAGAAGTCAAAAGACAATAAAACAAAATGAAAAGCAGCTTGAGACTTTTCAACCATGAAATACAAGCCTGAATGCTCAAGTTTGATTCTTTCTTGTGCAGTTTATATTATTAGCATTTTATTATGTAGAGCTGTAAATCTGGTTTTACAGTGAAAATAAAATTGGTTTCTTCAAACCTGTTTCCTTTTCTGAAAAATAAGGGTTTGAACAATATTATTACTACAGCCCATTTCAATTCTGAAGTTCAAAAATTAATAGACTGATGTTTACTATTTACTATAGCCACCAGAGTGGATGATTTTGAGAGATCTTGTTCACATTACTTTCAAATCACTTTTAGATACTTATTAGCAAGCAAGAGTTGAAGTAACAGAAGCTATTATTTCCCAACTATCATCAGTATGCAAGCTTTAAAGAAAGATGATAGAAGTAAATAGTCCCAATTATTAGAAGCATGGTTTTCATATCAATAGGTTGTGGGCACAGAATAGAATGTTGATGAACCTAGAAGTGCTCTCTCTACTCCCATCACACAATAGTGCTCATGGAATTCATTTCTTGGAAGAATTAAAAAAAGCTTTTAAGTCTAATTTGTGTGATTTCTTGGCAGCCTTTTCGGGAACCAGGAGCATTATCATGGGCCCTCATGCTGCTCCAGAAGTTAAAGTGATAATTACTTTTATTAAGCTACACATTGCATTTGAATATCTTTCTATAAATACAGAATTGAGAAATAAGACATGTAATTGAATTTATGCCCCTTTTGACTATTTGAGTATATTTAGCCTATGAAACATGTTTATTCTGTGACAGAAACTTCTATACAAGCTAAAGCTAAAGCATGAAAGAAAATCTAAAAGGAAGTACATGATTGAACGTTTTGGCTCTAGGCCACAGAATGAATGATAACAGCACAGCCAATGAAAGTATCTAAAAATGCCCCCACATAATATTTTCAAAATAAAAAAAAAAGAGTTAAAAATGATTCAGAGATCCTTAATGGCCTTCAACATGTATCTTAACAATAATAATACACATGTTCCTAAAAGAACCTAATTAACAGTGGCAAAAAAAAAAAAAAAAAAAAAAAAAAAAAAATTCTATTAACCTTTACCAGGTTCAAATAATTGTACGTTCACAATATTTCATGTAGGAGATGAGTCCTACAATTGACAATCAAATAAGACAATTTGGGAGTAATTGGAATATTCCAATATAAAGAATCTCTTGCAAAGTAGACTGGGGTGAGGAACCTGCAGCCCATAGACCACATGTGGCCTTCTACCTCCTTAACAGCAGCCTTTTGACTGAATCCAAATTTCACAGAACAAATCTTTTTATTTTTATTATTACATTTTTGTTTGCCTTTTATATTTTTATTTTATTTTTAAAATGAACATATTTAAAACACCAAAGAATGAGATAAGTTTTAACAAAATAATCCTCCCAGGTTGACTGGCACAATTAGAACTTTGGTAAGCCATAACAGCTGAATTGATGGCTGCTAAGGCCCATGATTCAGTTCTAACTTCCCCAGCCTGACGGGCGCCATGACCGCATAAGGCTGGTTGGCAAGAGTTTATGGGGGTTGAGTGTGACAGTCTATTATCAGCTTTTGACAACAGCTCACTGTGTTTCTGTTTGAAGTGAAATTAGTGAATAATTGCACAGCTCAATATTATTTTTTAATTTTGTCTGCTTAAAGCCCCATCATGTCAAAGAAGACCAAGAGAATGCTGAAAGGAGAAAGAAAATAGATTTTTTAATGAGGATTGAGAATTGCAATCTTATTCCTGCTGAAGATAAGATGATTTGCTTACTTTTGTGATTCTGAAATATCAACACTAAAGAAATTCAATGCTCATCAGCATTGTAACACTCATAAGGACCACAAATATTTTAAATTAGAGGGAGAGGCACAAAAGGTTGTATTTTAGAAATTAAAAGATGAAAAGCAAAAGCAATGACAATTCTTTCAAACATCAGTAAAACCTGTCATAATGCCACCTAACCAACTTATGAGATCTGACAATTCAGTTCATGCACTTGCTACCATGCACTTACAGTGGCTGCAGTGTACAAACATCCTGGTAAGCTTATATAACCTTGGCATACTGATGTAATACATAGTTCTGTTCATGTCAACGTGTAGCAGGGTCTTGGTGAGAGGCATTTGTTATTGTTGTGTGTTTTGTGTGCCACCATAAGAATGTTGGAGCTTGAATTAGAGCAATAAACAGTCATAAATTTCTTGTTAAAATTTGCAAAAGTGGAATGCCAAGGACATGTTAGAACAAATTTATGAGGATAATGCCATGAAGAATATGGCAACATACAAGTGGATTAAACATTTTTTGGAGGGAAGAGAAAGCATCACTGATGAAGTGAGGTCAGAGCATCCAGTAACAAGCAGAACTAATAAAAACATTGCAGGGATAAATCCGACTTGGTCATGGTGTATAATTTTTTGATGCATTGTTGGATTCTGTTTGTTAGCATCTTACTGAGTATTTTAGCATTTATTTCATTAGTGATATTGGTCTATAATTTTCTTTTCTTGCTGGGTCTTTTCCTGGTTTGGGGATCAAGGTGATGTTTGCTTCATAGAATGTGTTGGGTAATATTCCTTCTTTTTCTATATTTTGGAAGAGGTTTAGTAATATAGGTACTAGTTCTTCAAAGGTTTCGTAGAATCCTGACATAAAGCCATTTGGTCCTGGGCTTTTCTTTTTCAGGAGATTTTGTATAGTTGATGCTATTTCAGAACTTGATATAGGCCTTTTCAACATTTCCACTTTGTTCTGGCTAAGTCTTGATAGTACCTTCCAGGTATTGGTCAATTTCTTTCAGATTTTTATATTTCTGAGAGTAGAGTTTCTTGTAGTATTCGTTAAGGATTTTTTGAATTTCTGAAGGGTCTGTTGTTATTTCATTGTTACCATTTCTGATTGATGAAATTAGAGATTTTACTCTTTTTTTCCTGGTTAGGTTGGCCAAAGGTTTATCTATTTTATTGATCTTTTCAAAAAACCAACTTT
>CAUYPK010008885.1:0-14887 GCA_963574355.1 Loris lydekkerianus | reverse complement strand
AACACAGCCCCTGTCTTAGGTTGCCTGCTCTTGCAGTTTCAGTCTTACCCGTCATGGGGGTACAAACATCAATGGTTTGGTCCCTGTCTTAGGTTGACTGAACGCAGAGTGATCTTACCCGTCTTTGGGTACTATGAATGTAATCCACCGTGCAGCCTCTCCATATCCTGTCTTAGGTTGTCCCAGCTTTGGGAATCTTACCCATCATTGGTGTTATGGAGGGCGGTGAAGAATAATAGTTAGATTCTTGGTAAATGAGCCGGTGATATTGGACCTCAACCTGATTTAACTGCCTCTAACCTTTTTAAAGGATATAGGGCCCAAAGGTGAAGGGTAAATAAGGGTAGCAGGAGAAGAAGGTAGGGTGAAAAACCATATAGGCCCGTCCACAGGGGATTTTCTAAAATTTCTTTTCTTCTCTTTTCTAGATCTTCTTGGAGTGTTGTGATCTTGTTTTGCACGATCTCAGATCTGTTGGCATAAAAGTAGCACTTCTCCTACAAAAAATAAACAGATGCCTCCCTTTTTTGCAGTTAATAGGTCTAATCCCCTTCTTGTTGGGGCAAGTATTTAAAGTCTCTTGCCGAAACCTATCATTTCTTTAGTCAATTTGAGATGTGATAGAAGTTTTAGAATTTCATCTATATTTACAAATTTATTAATATAAATTTTTATATATTTTACCTTTCAAATGCCAGCAGAACTTATGTACCAATTTGTCTTTTCCCCACACTACAGATTTGAGCTGTCTTTCTTTCATTTACCTTTCCTTCTTTGGAAGAGAGAAGTTTGCAAAGTTTCTTTGGGTTTTGTTGATTTTATTAGTCTTAGATGACAATAAAGGGTAAATTTCAAATAGCAATTGCTTAAAAATGTAGAATTTTATCTCTGCATAAAAAGTTCATAAAGAGATCTTTAGGTCACCATAGGGGCTTTATTCTTTAGGACAGTAAGGAATCAAGCTCCTTCCAGAACATTTCATCTTTTTCCATGTGGTCCAAAATAAAGGAAGAAATAACATCCAATAAGTCTCTTCTAAGAAAGATTTCCCAAAACTGCCACAGTACATATGCACTGGTTTATCATCAGCCAGAATCTGTTCCCATAATCACACCTGCTACAATTATAGTTATTATTTTGGGATGTAGTATGCCCACCTAAATAGTGGGTATGATATTAATAAGAATAAAGAATTAAATTAATTAGTAAATACAAGAAAATTATCATGATTAGCTTCAAGTAAAAGTATATTAAATTTAAAATATCTTGCTACATATATTAACTAGTAAAGAAAATAAAGGTAATGATAATGTTACTGATTGCAAAAAATAGAAGATCAGGTTGTCTGATGTGACCTTATTGCTTCCTCATTACCCTGAATTACATCAAAAATATCCTGTGGCAAGAGATGAGTCATGGGGCCACACTGCACTTGTTAGGTGTCTCTAGTCACAGCCAAATCAATATTTTTCAGTGGCATGGTTAACAGAAATGCTGATTAACAACCACTAAGTGATCTCATTATTAGTGTGTTTACTCAGACAGAAAATTAGCAACTCCCATTTACCCAAATCATTACTATATACTCACTCAACACCTAATCAATGGGCCTCTCCTTCTCTCTTCCCATACGAGGTGCAGCATCTGTGAAGTTAGAATTCCATTTCCTAAAGCACTGTACATCCTTTGTCATTAGTGACTAATTGAAACATTTGGCATCACAGAAAGCTCTGAGAACATATAAACAAAAAATGTGTTTTCTGGGGAATATAAATCAAATAGGACCTATCTGTTGGAAGAGTAAAGGGAGCCAAGTTTGGACATTATTAAAAAATGTAAATTTTAATTTTATATCTCAGAAAATCCTGTAGGAACATTATTAAGGTCAATTTGTGGAAAAAGATATTGTATTAATAAAAGGAATCCAGATTTTATAGAAAACTCATTTTAGCATAGTAACAGAAAAAAGTACTTCTCAGGACATTAGACCAATTAAACATGTATGCCTCAATTTTTTAAATTTTTCATATAGACAACTAGAAATATTTATGGGTCAGTTTTGAGGAAAGTTTTATATAGACAACTAGAAATATTTATGGGTCAGTTTATAGGAAAGTTTTGAGATAACACAAAAATCAAGAAACATAAGATCCACACAGATGGAAACAAATGAAGCTCTCCCATAACACTGATGAGCCAAATTGAAATTTGCACAAGTGAATCAGAAAAGACGCTGTTGACTGTGTTTCCTTGAAGTAAAATGATGAGCCAGGCTATAACACAGGCTATTGTATTCTTCTTTTTTTTTAGACAGAGTCTCAAGCTGTCACCCAGGGTAGAGTAGTGCTGTGGTGTCACAGCTCACAGCAACCTCCAACTCTTGGGTTTAAGGGATTCTCTTGCCTCAGCCTCCCACGTAGTTGGCACTACAGATGCCTGCCACAACACTTGGCTACTTGTTGTTGTTGTTGTTGTTGTTGCAGTTGTCATTGTTGCTTTAGTAGGCCTGACCTGGGTTCAGACCTGCCAGCTTCAGTGCACATGGCTGGCAGCCTACCCACTGAGCTATGGGCGGCACCAAAACTATGTATTCTTTTTTTCTTTTTTAAGACAGAGCCTCAAGCTGTCACCCTGGGTAGAGTACTGTGGCATCACAGCTCCCAGCAACCTCCAGCTCCTGGGCTTAAGCGATTCTCTTGCCTCTGCCTCCCAAGTAGCTGGGACTACACGCACCCACCACAATGCCCAGCTATTTTTTTGGTTGTAGTTGTCATTGCTGTTTGGCAGGTCTGGGCTGGATTCGAACCCGCCAGCTCTTGTGTATGTGGTTGGAGCCTTAGCCACTTGAGCTACATACAGGCACTAACCCCCCAAAAAACTATGTATTCTTGCCAAAGCCATTGTCTCAAGGCTTCTGCCTACGTTGGTGTCTTTTTAGCATCTGATGCTAACATACTCAACTTCCTCTGTGTCTCTCATTTAAAACTTCCATTACATGGATAACTACATCCAATTTCATCACCTGTGAGTAAGGCTGATGTCATGAAGCACCAGGCAGGCGATCTATCAAGGGATGGCCTAGGGAAGCCTCCCTCAGGAGGAAATGTGCCGATACCCTTTGAAGGGAATGGTGAGCGTGGCAGCTGTTTTGACTAAATCAAAACACGTTTTGTTTGTTTGTTTGAGACAGAGTCTCACTCTGTCGCCCTGAATGGAGTGTGGTGGTGAGGCTGGCTTTGCCTAGTATGGGTGTGAACCCCTTTGTTGGCCAACATTCCCTTAAAGGACAGATCCTTATACACGTATGAGATAAAGGGAGACCTATTAATCTGGCCTATACTATTTCAGACCCATGCACTGAGAACAGGAATTTCTAGGACATTTTGTGAGAAGTGTGATATATGCTTTCTTTCTCTTTTCTCTCCATAGATAGATGGATAGATTTTTTCACTCTCAGAATTTGTTAGTAAGTGTGACGGTGTGATATAATTGTTCCTAATATCCATGCTCCCCTACCCTCCATAGTATTGACATAAAGGAAGAGACAGAGCTAGTATAAATTAAGTAGGGCAAAGTTCCTTCAATTAGCCTCAGGACCCATAATGGCAGATATGTTTTATGTCTTAATCAACAATAATTGTTTACTACTGACTGTCTAAAGTCTTGAGTGGAGAATTCTGAAGCCTTACCTAGGCCCAGTGAGCAAAAGGGTGATGACTGTTTAGCAAGGCATCCTGAGGGAGTAAAAGGAGAAAGCGGTGGCTTATATGTCTGATTGGAAACCCTGATTTAGAGGACACCTTTGATTTAGTAACTAAGAAGATTCCAGAGTTAGGTGAAAGGGAGAGCACTAAACTAGCCAGAGAAGACCGGATGTAAAGTCAGACTCTGTTTGAATGAAAGCTCCACAACTTTCATTTATTATTTCACAATTCATTTTTAAAATATTAAAAAATATTTTACTTTCATCAAATACATTTAAAAATTTCAATTTCAATTTTTTTTCTAAGTCCCACAAGCAGCTACTATGTTTCAGGTAATGGGAATAAAATGCTGAGCAAGAAAAGACACAAAACTTGCCTTGTAGATAATGAAAACATTCATCAAATGATCACGAAATAAGTATACATTATAACTGAAGATCATCATTTGGAAGGAGAGGACTGAGTGTCTTAAATATTTACTCCGAGATGAAACAGCCACTTACAATGTTGTACTAACGAACTGGACCTTTTGAGCATCTGTAAAACAGAGGCTAAAAAATATGGCATAGGGATTTGTAAAAATTAACTGACAGTACAATCAGTCTGTATAGTATGTATAGATAGGTAATTCATATTATACCTAGAAACATATATATCCTATTTAGTAAGTGTCCATAAAGCAGTTAATTAAAATGGAGACCTTCTATTTTGTTGTTGCCCATAGATATCCTACGGTTGATGGCAATCTATGTTCGGAGTGCAGGTGGACAAAGATAACTTGTATCATTCCAGGAAACAAGACTTTCATCAAGAAAAGGGAAGAATGGTCAGCACCGATAATCACACAAAACTGCTAAGTGGAAAGACAGCTCAAGAGCGTGTTGCAAGATTGTGGACCAGCCCAAAATACGAGAGGAGAGGACACTGGAGGCATGCAATCCCTTTTCTCTTGGAATATAAACTTTGTTTAATCCTGCAATTAAAATAAGATAGCTAAGACACACTGATAAGAAAATGAGTAAACTAAGATAATCAGTACTTGTTAACCATAGGCTCACAGGAGGAAGTACTAAGAAAGATGTTAAAGACAAGAGCTAGCAGAGACCCTCCCCACAGCCCTGGGGAGATTTGACCATTTGAGTACAGACTTTGGGAGCAGCTATCACAGCTTCTAATTTTAACATTGCTAATAATTAGCTGTGTAAATTTAGGGAGGTTCTTAATCTCTCTGTGCTCAGTTTTCTCATTGGTAAAATGGGAAACATAATAATACTAACCTTGTTGGATTAAATGAAATAATATAGTTCAAGTACTTAGGACAGTGCTAGGAATATAGTAAGTACTATCCATATTTTAGCTATTATTATTGTTGATATTGTTATTACTAAGAATACATTAATAGACACCGTTAGATGAAAGCACCACAATAGGAATAAAGAAGGTTCTTCAGTGAGAAACCTAAGTTCCTTCCACCTGTGATTTCTAGTCGCCAATTAAATTTAAAATTTTGTCAGTTTTGAATGTTTTCAGCTGCAAGTAACAGCAATACCTAAGTAATCATGGCTTTATCAATGAAGATATTAAATTATCTTATATCTAATGTAAGTGGTAAGAGCTTACAGATTTAGTGTAGGAGTTTAACAATATTATAGAAGATTAAGATTCTTACTAACCTTCTCCTCTGCTAAACTCAGCTTATTACTTTTTCCCTCATGATTGCAAGACGGCTGCCACAGCTACAGACATGGTATCTGCAAAGCTGAGTGGAATTTTCATTGTTCAGAGCAAAACAGGTTGACAGGTTGCCGTTCAATACAAAATTGGATTTCTATTAAAAAGGAAGAAGGGATATGGCTTCTGGGAAGACAGCTTACAATGTCTAACACAATCTTCATGGTTTAAAAATGTTCTGAATCGAACCTTTTGAATATAAATGAAATAACTACCTTTAGCAAGTGAAAGCATATATAATATTTATATTCAAAGATCATAAGGGATTTGGAAGAAAAAAGATAGCAGAGCTGTCAGTGTTTCAATTGCTTGGGCAAGTTTTCCACAGTGAATTTTAAGTGTAATTGTGTGCATAAAAACATGAATTTATTTTCAGAAATGCAAATGAAGCACCTGGAATACCTGAAAATAATATTACTGGGTTTCTTATATTATCACTCCCAATCATATGCATTATCTGAGTTATTAAAAATGTTTTGAAATGATATTGAAACTCAACTTCTCCTAGATCCTCCTCTAAAAATCTGTCCTCCTTTCATTGCCTCCTTGTACAGCAAGACTCCAGAAAGAGTTTACTTCTCTCCATCTGCGCTCCTACTCAGGCTGTCTGTCCTCTCTGTAATGCTCTCCAGGGATGCTCTTATCACCGCTACCCCGCTTAAACTCCTGCTGTCAAGATCATCATTCACCTCCATGCTGCCAAATGCAATGGTCCCTCTGATAACAGTTCATCACATCTGCCTTAAACACTTTCCTTACCTTGGCTATTCCTGCTAGTCTTCCTTACTGGACCCTCCATCCTTCTGACATTTTGAATGTTGGAGAGTCTCCTTAGGGTCCTGTAAGGATCAGTCCAGCTTCTCTTCTTCAACTGCACTGTACACAATTGGAATGATGCATCCAGGCCTGATACTTTAATACCATCTGTAATGCCAAACACTCCATAAAGTAAATCTCCACTTAAGACCTTTCACCTGAACTCTAGCCAATACGCATCTTAAACTTAGCACACTCAAAACTATACTCCTGGCCACCCTCACCTCACCACAAAACATTACCCTTTACCTGGGCGTTCTCTTTATCAGTATTTGATTCTATCTTCACCCAGCTTTTCAGGCCCTAAACTTTGAAGTCAGCCTTAACTCCTTCCACTTTCTCTGTGACCTTACCCAGTCATTTAGCGAATCCTGTAGGGTCTATATTCAAAACCAGTCTTGACTACGACTTCTTATCATCTTTATCCCACCATTCTGCTACAAATCACGGCTAGCTAGCATTCATCTTATTACTATACCTGGTCTTTCTACTTCTTTCTCCCTGCAATCTGTATTCCACACAGAGCCAAAACAATCTTTTAAAAATATAAATCAGATCATGCCACTCCTCTATTCAAAACTCTTCAATAGCTTCTGGTCTTCCTCCACGTAGATCCCACGCCATTACAGTGGCTCAAAGGCTGCACGTGATGCCTCTCCCTCCAAGGACCTCCCCTTTGCCCTTCCTCTACCCTGCACCTTGCTCAGTGTATCCCCATTCCTCTGGCCCCTCACACTCACTGAATGTTCCAGACATGCTCCTGCTCTCTCTGGATGGTATGTTCTTCTTCCAGATAACCACATGTTTCTCTTTTCCTTCATTTTTCTCTTCAAATATCCTCCATCAGGGAGGTCTCCCCTAAACACCCATCTGCACACTACTTCTCACCTCAACCCTCTTTATTCTGCTAAACTTTACTCCTAGTCCTTACAGCCAACTGACATATGCATTTGTTGTCTTACCATATGTATCTTCCCACTAAAATGTTTTCAACGGATTATGGACTTTTGCCTGTGTTGTTCGGTGCTCTACCCAGGACGTGGAACAGAGCCTGGCTACCAGGAGGTTTTCATTCCACATGTGTTGAAAGTGAGCATATCAATGAATGGTGGTGTCTTGAGTAACGACTTTCTTTCATTCTGTAAAACTTCACAGTTTTTTATACTGTCTTCACTATTATAAATTAACATTTTTCAATATGTTTCTTTCTTTCAAGTAGGTGAGAAAAACATTTTTTTGATGATATATATGTTGTAAAGTATAAACCCACTTTGCAAATTCCATTCATTAGATATTTGTGTTGTATTTTTACAAACATTGTTTTATTTATTGGTATCATCTGTAAACTGAAATGTTCACAGGTTTTATTTTCAAAATTCATATCGAAGTTATAGTGCTTTGAATTGGATCATCTTTCTTATTTGAGGGCCATTTTCCGGTAGCTTGGTATTTTAATAATCTAATTGGAAATTATCCCAAAATCAGTGCTATGATTTTGCTGAATGTAGCAATTAACACCTTGAAAACACAAGGTACTTCTCATTTCCTTTAAGACTGACACTATTATATAATTCGTTCTTGTTATATGTAAAATATTTTGATGAATTTGGTTTTGCACATTCCATTAAGATTGCAGCCCCTGTACAAGTGTTAACAGCTTTAAAACTCATACACATAAACACACATCGTATTATCTAAATATGTTTCTTAAGAAATGTCTTTAGAAAATGATGGAAATATAACTGTGATGTAGATTTTGTCTTCTGGCTGTTAGTTTATCTTACGCATACTAATAAAAATTACTGATGCTAGTCAAATGGGCAAAAAATTAAAATTTGTCTTAGGAAGTCTTTTGTATCCTTTACCCTCCAATACCTAATTCCTGGGTTTCATCTCTTTCCGAGGAGGACCTTGTCTTTGATAATAACTGGATGAATCCACTGATGCTACGAAATGGCTATATTTCTGTGTATGGCACGTGCCCTCCACACAATGTACATCTTTCTCTTTCTCTCCTCAGTGTGCTTCAGCTCCCTTTTTCTATTCCCGTAATCTGTCAGCTTCCACATTCTTGCCACGGCCCTGGATTTCATGATTACATTCTCTGCTCATTGTCTTCTCATGCTTCACAGCATTGCTTGGAAATAATACAATAAGGATGTTTCCTTTCCTCAGTCTCTGCCCTTTTCTATTTTCTTTACTTTGTTGTAAGATGATTTCATCTCATCATAATCTGTCATCTGCATAGGAAGTAATCACAACAATTTGGGCTTCGGAATCCAACTGTATTCATCCCAATGACTAATGACAAATTCAAGTTCAGCATCACCAGAAAGATTAAGATGTGATTTGTCCTCTTAAATCTTCTCTCGTTTTTCTGATCTGCATTACCTATCCTATTCTTCTGTATCTCCAACTTAAGAGCCAGGTAAAATTTCTTTTTTTTTTTTCCCTCTTTGTCTTCCAAATTATCAGCTTATAAAAAGAGGTATGACCAAATGATTAAATACTATAAATAAGAGTGTCTTTTAAATTGTTTAATGTTTAAATATAAATTCTATGGTTGGGTTCAAATCAAAACATAAAATTATTTGGAAGACCATAACTGCAAATAAAATGCCATGGAATTATAGGAACAAAATTGGTCTTAAATTACAACACTATCAAGCTAAAATAAAATGTTTAAGTGTATTGATATCTTTTCCACTTTGCTCTAAAATCTATGCATTCCTTTCATCCTGTTAACTGGAACATGTTTTCATATAAACTTTCATAATTACCTGCTACCAACTGGGTTTTAAAGCTTGTTTTCTAATCCCCCTTGATTGTATAATTTTTAGAGTTTAAAATCCCTATTTATACCCTTAAAAGTGTTGAACTAACACTAGGAGGTAAGCATCATCATTCCCCACACATGTAAGCAAATGGGGCAGATTTTTTTCTTCTTGTCATGTGGCCCAGAAACAGAACACGGTGTTCCATCCACTGGACAATTGCCAGGTCTGACCATCCCTTAGATGTCTCTAGAGGATAACATTCATACAATTAAGCACAAAAGCTTCCACATGGTCATTCAGGGATTAGGCATTTTACAGTAACATGGAAAATAAACCCAGGATGCATTTTATTTCTCTCTCAATGTATTACAAGTATATATTTCTATAGCTCCACTTTGCTTTGTGGGAATATGAATTGAATTTTCCCTTCTACACTGTTCAGTATCCTTATCTTTATTTTTCTGGAGTGAGAGGGAAGTTAGGGAATGTTTAGAGATGCCAATATTCAGGTTTCAATTCTTATTTCAGTTAGATAACTAAGTTAGATTCTATAAATCTAGCATAGGGTGAAAAAAGACAAGCTGAAATATTTCAGGCTTGTTATTTACTCCCTGGACCCAAAATACCTCAACTAATAAAATGCAGGAGGTAGACTCATTCATAATATAGGTGTGGTGATGATAAAACCAAGAATGAATTGAGTATTCACTTTAGGTCACACCCAATGCTAAATCTTTACATTCATTATCACATGTAATATTCACTGAATCCCTTCAGGAGGAGACTATTACTCTCTCTGTTCTACAAATAGTGAAACAGTCTCAGAGTGTTAGGTGAGCTTCCTAAGGTAACACAGCTGATGATGACTGGCTCATGGGATTTGGTCCTTGGTCTATCCTATCCTAAATACTGTACTCATAAGTCCCAGGCTGTGATCCCTCTCACTGCTCCACCCTCCATGATTTTTAAGGTCTCATGCAGCAAACACGTTTCATTATTATTTTTCTATTAAACAGGGATGAAATTATTTCCTTTCTCATTACCAATTGAAACCTTCAGGACTTGTTTTCTTAATTGTGAAATCAATATTTGTTGTTTAAGTTAAAGAATAGGCAAGACACCAAAAGGTAGAGAATCATTGGAAGTTCTTAAATTGATGCAGGATACTGCTAAATTAAGAGATACAAGCATTCATGAAGAACTTTGCTAATCTAATTTCAATTAAACCAAAATCATACAGTTTTATTGACTGCAACAACAAAAGATATACTTCCAATGTGTTCTCATACAGTTGGATAACATTTCAACTATAGACATTTGTAATACATGCAATTGAAAACTTTAGATTTCTCTCTAAAATGTTTAAGATACAGTTTTATTATTATTTTCAGTTGAAGAATATTACTATTATGTTAAACATTTTGATCTTAAAGATGGCATGAAGCAATGAATCATATAAATAATTTTTTTCAATATGAAGTTTCAGTTAAAGAAAACTGTTTTCAAAAGTATTTTGGATAATTTTTCCTGTTTGAACTAATAAAAAGATAATAGTAACTGGAATTAATATCTCATTTTAATCTTTTGTTTATAAATAACTAAAATGAGATTCAGAGGGCTAATACTTCTAGCTTTCACTCTGAAGTCACTCCATATTCTGTAATCTTTATTTTCACATACTTTGATTTATATGCTATTAAAATTCTACTATTAAGGAGAGAGAAATATATTTAAGAAAATAATTTGATCAACTAGATAGACCATTTAAATGTTTGCTTTAAAATAAAATTTCACTATGCAAGTCTAGTCTAGAGATATAAGAGAAACTAATAAAACCCTAAGTTGATACTTACCAGAATTAGGGTTTGGGGCATTAGTTTAACATTTCAAGGCATAAACTAGTTGGGGAATTCATACTAAGAATTCTAAGTTTTGGTTTCCAAACCAAGAAAGTACACAATAGGGAAATATTGGTCAAATCTACCAGTTAATAATTCAGGATTTTGCTTTTAAAGAATTTTTGTTTTATTGGTACTTAAAGATGGTATTCAGTAGTAAATAGAAAATAATTTGTCCCACAAAATAGGAATTGATCGTAATATTTGTACCCATGTTAAACCCTTAAAGACACTATGAAGTCTGCCACAGGCCAAGAAAGTAACATAATTGCTTATAGAAAATATTATTTATAATTAAGAGACAGTTGAATGATATCTTTCCAAGTATTTGGATCTTGAACAGCTTCCTATTATGGCCCAAGACCCATCCATTAGGTTTTAAAGTCATTTTAATCACTTAGTTAGGATATGTTAATTTGCTTAGTGACGGTAACTATTTTATTATCTCTGTGGATCCCCAAACAGTGTGTGGTATACCTTAAATATGTGCAAGAAAATTTATTGCAAAAACAAGGGGAAATTCAAATTGGGAAGCAATAGTTACAGCCTGGAGGGATATCAGAGGATGGGACAGAAGAAGAAGTAAGAGTCTCAAACAGACCTTTATAGCTGAAAAGGGCAAGGCCTCAACAGAAAGGATCGACTTGTCTAAAGACATTTTGGCTTTTGCCGGAGGATTTTCTTAGTCATCTCTCCCACCTTTCTTCCCAAAACCTCAACCCTATTTTTTACACATCCAAACCTTAACAGAAAATAAGTATGGATTCTGAATGAGGAAATGTTTCTACATCTGGAGAAGGGTGAATTTTGTCCTTGAAATATTATGTTCTCTTTTGTGGAATCAAAGACTGAATAAAATCTTTTGAAAGGAAATCACAGTACCCTTTTTTTTTTCCTTCACAGAAGGGAATTCATTCCATCAGTCTTGATTCATTAAAACAGATTGAAATTGTGCCTACTTTCTCTCTGTTGACCTTCATCTTTGAATGAGGCTTTGGAGGCTCTTAAATGAATGTCTCTTGAGGTTTGGGGTGTCAGTTGCAATTTCCAGGAATTAATAAAAAAAAAGAGAACACTTTGATAGAGAATCAAAAATAGAAAACTCAGAAAGCCCTATTTCCTTTTCTTCTAGGATATTACTGAACAGGAGAATGAGCACCGAATCAGAACCGGAATTCAGGTCTGAGGCTTTCTAGCTATTGGACTCCAGGGTTCCGAGCTTTGCTTCCTCACCTAGGGAATGGAACTAATGATGCTTGCCAATTCGAAAAGTAAATAACATACAAATGGTTAATAAACATGCAAAGTATTCAACTTAATTAGTAATCAAATAAATACAATTTAAGTATCTATCAAATTAGCAATGATCTCTCCAAATACCCAGTGTTGATGAAGGCTAAATGAGACTTCACTTTCACACTCTATTAGAAACAAAATTTAAGTGTGTACCAGGAAACTTAAAAATGCTCATGTAATTTGACTCAGCAAATCTCTTTCTAGGAATCTATTTCAAAAAAGCAATTAAAAAAAAATGCAGAGTATGCTTTACTCACAAAGATAGTTATACAAATTATAACCGTGAAAAGTTTGAATCTTCCTAGATATTTGGAGAATATTCAGAAATAAAACTGACCATAAGGTGTACACAACAAAACAATATTATACGTATATCAACAAGTACACACGCATGGGGTTTAAAAAACAGTTTTGACCTATTTCCGTGGCCTCATTAGCTGCTATGTATGAAATAAGCTTGTACTTCTTTTTATATTCCAATTATAATGCATGTCCCCAACAATGTGTGTGTTAAAAGTTCATGCTGCTTACAGAGTTCCTAGAGCTGTTCTAGGAGGTTCTGAAGCCACCAGCCCTCACTTGCTCCAGGCAAGTCCCTCAGCTGCTTTCTGGGTCTCTTGGCTACAGATGGTCTTCCCCCAGAAAAAACAGTGACCATGATGGAAGCACCCTCCTCCACCCCTAGCCCTGTAGAAGGTGAACTTCCTCATCTGTTCCTGCAGCACAAATAAGAAGAGTTGTGACACTTACTGTTTCTCTCTGAGAGTTTAAGGTTAAGAGAAGGATGGCCCAGAAAGCCGCTGGAAGTGGCCATGCTGAGCATCCCAAACCCAACCTTAGTAATTAATCAGGTGGGCGTGGTGCTCACACCTGTAATCCCAGCACTCTGGGCGGACTGCTTGAGCTCAGGAGTTCGAGATCAGCTTGAGCAAGGGGGAAACCCCATCTTCGTATCTGTAGTTCCAGCTATCCTGGAGGCTGAGGCAAGTGAATCACTTGAGCCCAAAAGTTTGAGGTTGCTGTGAGCTATGATGCCATAGCACTCGACTTAGGGTGACAAAGTAAGACTCTGTTTTAAAAAAAAAAAATTCATCAGGACCCAACAGGATCACACACAGCAAAGGGTTCAGCCTTTACCAACAGGACTCTCCACACACCAGAAATGAGGTATTACCCGAGCCCATCACCCTTGTGGCTCACACCCCAAGACAGAACACATCTTTATGCCTGCCTGGGCAGATTGGGAACGAATCTATTACATTTGTGGTAATTTTATTTCCTATTAATGTGGTTGTCTGACTCCTGTAGCTAAGACCAGAGTTTAGTCCACTTCTTAAAGTTTGGAGAGTCTTCAATCTTATATAGCACCAATAGTCTAGTCAGTCAAGGTGATCTGCAAGGTCATTCCAGCACCTTGTTTAGGGAGACAAAGTGATTAGATTTGAGTACTTCCTTCACCATAGTTCAAATCCTGATTTCCAATGAGTAGACTGTCAGAGAAAAAGTTGGAGGCACTATCTAAGGTAGGAGCTGGGAAACAAAGAGACTGTGTAGCCCAACGCTAGAAATATTTACTATCTGGCCCTTTGAAGGAAACATTCCCTAAGCACTGATCTAAACTCATGGAAGGTGGCCCCAGGTGAGGACTGGAGAGCTAGTACCCTGGTGAGTAAGCCCAGGTGACTAAACTGAACTTGCCTAGGGAATTATTAGACACAGTGAAAGGAAATCAAGAACAAGACCAAGAGGAAAGAAGAGTAAGCAAGGAATTCAGCTGCTCTGTGAACTCTGTGAACACCCAGCCAACTTCACAGGGTCATGTATGGGATTCAGAGAGCAGATGAAGCCTCACTGCAAAGGGAGATGATACCCTGTTCTGAACACCTCGCCCTACCCCCTTTCACACTGGTGACCAAGATGAAGAGAACTTCAGTGATGCAACTGCCACAGGTCTGTTTGGAGACAGGCAGAGATCTGGAGAGGACTCAAGAATTTCTGCTTCTGGAGTACTGCTATGAGTGGTGAGTACTGTCTGCATCTGGCTCCTACCTTCTGGAGTACTGCTATGAGAGGTGAGTACCGTCTGCACCTGGCTCATAGCTCCTGGAGTACTGCTATGAGAGGTGAGTACTGTCTGCACCTGGCTCCCTGCTTCTGGAGTAGTGCTATGAGAGGTGAGTACTGTCTGCACCTGGCTCCCAGCTCCTGGAGTACTGCTATGAGAGGTGAGTACCGTCTGTACGTGGCTCCCAGCTCCTGGAGTACTGCTATGAGAGGTGAGTACCGTCTGCACCTGGCTCCCAGCTTCTGGAGTACTGCTATGAGAGGTGAGTACTGTCTGCACCTGGCTCCCAGCTCCTGGAGTACTGCTATGAGAGGTGAGTACCGTCTGCACCTGGCTCCCAGCTCCTGGAGTACTGCTATGAGAGGTGAGTACCGTCTGCATCTGGCTCCCAGCTTCTCGAGTACTGCTATGAGAGGTGAGTACCGTCTGCACCTGGCTCCCAGCTTCTGGAGTACTGCTGTGAGAGGTGAGTACCGTCTGCACCTGGCTCCCAGCTTCTCGAGTACTGCTATGAGAGGTGAGTACTGTCTGCATCTGGCTCCTAGCTCCTGGAGTACTGCTGTGAGAGGTGAGTACCGTCTGCACCTGGCTCCCAGCTTC
>CAUYPK010008883.1:0-10048 GCA_963574355.1 Loris lydekkerianus | reverse complement strand
CCTTGATCACCTTTTCTTCCCTAATTGTGATGGCTAAAATTTCCATCACAATGTAAAAGAGCAATGGAGACAATGGACAGCCTTGTCTAGTCCCTGATCTGAGTGGAAATGATTTCATTTTAACTCCATTCAATACAATATTGGCTGTGGGTTTGCTGTAGATGGACTCTATCAGTTTAAGAAATGTCCCTTCCATACCAACTTTTTTAAGTGTTCTGATCATGAAGGGATGCTGGATATTATCAAAAGCTGTTTCTGCTTCAATTGAGAGAATCATATGGTCTTTGTTTTTTTATTTGTTTATGTGCTGAATTATACTTACGAATTTACGTCTATTAAACTAGCCTTGAGACCCTGGGATAAAACCGACTTGGTCATGATGTATAATTTGTTTGATATGTTGCTGGATTCTGTTTGTTAGGATCTTGTTGAATATTTTTGCATCTATATTGATTAGTGATGTTGGTCTATAATTTTCTTTTCTTGTTGGGTCTTTTCCTGGTTTGGGGATCAGGGTGATGTTTGTTTCATAGAACGTGTTGGGTAGTCTTCCTTCTTTTTCTACGTTTTGGAACAAGTTGAGTAATATAGGTATTCGTTCCTCTTTAAATGTTTGGTAGAATTCTGAAGTGAAGACATCTGGTCCCAGGCTTCTCTTTTTAGGGAGATTTCGTATGGTTGATGCTATTTCAGAACTTGATATTAGTCTGTTCAACATTTCCACTTGATTCTGGCTAAGTCTTAAAAGGTGATGTGCTTCCAAGTATTTGTCGATTTCCTTCAGATTTTCATATTTCTGACAGTAAAGTTTCTTGTAATATTCATTAAAGATTTTTTTCATTTCTGAGGAGCCTGTTGTTATTTTGTCTTTGTCATTTCTTATTGATGAGATTAGAGATTTTACTCTTTTCTTCCTGGTTATGTTAGCCAAACATTTATCTATTTTATTGACCTTTTCAAAAAAATCAACTTTTTGATTTATTGATCTGTTGTATAATTCTTTTGTTTTTAATTTCATCTAATTCTGCTCTAATTTTGGTTATTTCTTTTCTTCGACTGGGTTTGGGGTTGGAATGTTCTTCCTTTTCCAGTTGCTTGAGATGTTCCATTAAGTTGTTAACTTCCTCTCTTTCTGTTCTCTTGAGGAAGGCTTGTAGTGCTATAAATTTCTTTCTTAGGACTGCCTTTGTGGTATCCCACAGGTTCTGATAATTTGTGTCTTCATTGTCATTTTGTTCCAACAATTTGGCAATTTCCTTCTTAATCTCATCTCTGACCCAGGTATCACTCAGCATAAGGTTGTTTAACTTCCATATTTTTTTATGAGTGTGCAGATTCCTGTTGTTACTGAGTTCAACTTTTATTCCATGGTGGTCCGAGAGGATGCCCAGAATAATTTCTATTCCTTTAAATTTACTGAGGTTAGACTTGTGACCTAAGATGTGATCTATTTTGGAGTATGTTTTGTGAGCTGATGAGAAGTATGTGTATTCAGTTTTGTTGGGATGAAATGTTCTGTCGAAGTCTGCTAAATCCAAATGTTGGATGGTTAGGTTTAAATCTAAAATTTCTTTGCTCAGCTTCTTATTGGAGGATCTATCCAACACTGCCAAAGGAGTATTGAAATCTTCGACTATTATGGAGCTGGAGGAAATCAAGTTGCTCATTTCTTTTAGAGTTTCTCTTATAAATTGAGGCGCATTCTGGTTGGGTGCATAAATATTCATAATTGAAATCTCATCATATTGAGTATTGCCCTTAACAAATATGTAGTAACCATTCTTATCTTTCTTTACTTTTGTTGATTTAAAGCCTATTGTGTCAGCAAATAGAATTGCAACACATTTTTTTTCTGATTACCATTTGCCTGAAATATGGACGAACATTCTTTCACCCTGAGTCTATATTTATCTTTTAAGATAAGATGTGACTCTTGCATGCAGCATATATCTGGGCTGAGTTTTTGTATCCAGTCAGCTAACGTGTGCCTCTTTAGAGGACAGTTTAAGTTGTTCGCATTAATAAAGACTATTGATAAGTCTGGTTAAACTTTGGGTATCGAGTTTTTCGAAAGTCCATTGGACAATTTTAATCTTTTCGCCATTGTGGAAATTGGAGTTTGATCAAAAGTTTCTGAGCAAGTTTATTTTTGTGGTAGAGGATTGCACTGATCATTATGGGAGATGGGTCTGAGAATATTCTAAAGAATTGGTTTAGTTATGGCAAATTTTTTTAACATATCAATGTCATAAATGTATTTAATTTCTCCATCATGAATGAAACTCAGTTTAGCTGGATACAAGATCCAGGGTTGAAATTTATTTTGCTTTAGGAGATTAAAAGTCAATGACCACCCTCTTCTGGCTTGAAAGGTTTCAGCAGAGAGATCTTCAGTCATTCTAATATTCTTCCCTTTGTAGGCAATAGATTTCTTCCGTCTAGCTGCTTTCAGAAGGTTCTCCTTCATATTGACACTAGTGAAGTTAATATGATATGCCGGGGGGCTGTCTTATTCAGATTCAGTGGGGATGGGGTTTTGAAATTGTCTGCTGTCTAGATTTCAGAATCTCTTGATGTATCTGGAAAATATTTTTTCAGTAATTTCATGAAGAAGGACCTCTGTGCCTCACAAGACCACTTCATCACTTTCAGGAATTCCAATGAGGCGGATATTAGCCTTCTTCAAATTATCCCAGAGCTCTCTGAGAGAATGATCCGTTTTTGCTCTCCATTTCTCTTCTTCTTTGAGAGTTTGGGAGCGTTCAAACGCCTTGTCTTCAATGTCAGAAATCCTTTCTTTTGCCTGCTCCACTCTGTTACTGAGGGATTCTACTGTGTTTTTCAGATCTTTGAGGCTGCAATTCTTGCTTCAGTGCATCAAAATCTTTGGTGGTTTTGTCTTTAAATTCATTAAATTCTTGAGAAAATTTTGGAATTTCTCCTCGAATTTCTAATTCTGACTTTTGAATTGCTCTTCAAATTTCTAATTCCAAATTTTTCTCCCTTCTGTTAATCTTGTTTGTAATCCAAATTATGAATTTGATTTCTGACATGTTGGCCAGCTGTTTATGAATGGGCTCTTCAGCTACAACTGCCATATCTTTCCTTGGGGGGGTTATTCTATTCTGGTTATTCATATTACCAGAGTTTTTCCATTGATTGCGCTCCATGATTACTTTACAGTGTTTGATTTTTCCCCTGGAACCTTGTCGAGGGCCCGTGCAGTGCTATGGCCTTAGATCCTGGGAACCTCTTTGATGTGGTGGGGCTAAGTGGTTCGGTCTTGTTTTCAGCTGGTCTCTGTTCGTCCCTTGTGAAACAGTTACTCTGGTTTGAAGTCTCAGCTGTGGAGAAATACCAGCAATTAAGTCACCCCGCCCCCCACAGGCAACAATTGGAAAAGGAAATTCAAACCTTCCTATAACCACACACCCGGGGCACCACTTGAATAGTCCTTAGGCGGTTGGCTCAGTTCAAAAGGTCCAAGTCAGTTGTCTCAGTCAGCACCTGTCTCAGGTGGGAGAGTTTAAAAAGTCTCTGGCAACTGGAAGACAGGGATGTGGTGACAACTCAAATATGACTTACTCCTGTGTTCCGTGAAGTCAAGGGGACCCACCCAGCAAATAGATTCATCTGGGAAGGTTGATGCCTCCTTCCCCACCTTACAGCTCTGTCACATCCAGTCACTGCTAGTCCCACAGGGCTGTGACACAGTCAGTTGTCTGCAGTGAGCAGATACTCAGTTTGCAACTGCCTAAATCACAAGGAAGTCTGTATATGCTCATCCAGGCCACTGTTCTCTGCCTCTATCCAGCAGGGGGCAGTGAGGCCTGTCAACCTTGGGCACTTGATGGAGGCTGGGGGTGTTCACTCAGTTCCAGCCCCACTCTTTGTTGATGTTACTGGCTGAACAGAACAACCCTGTGGAAGTTTGTTTCTGACTCTGCTAAATTCCTCTGCAGAGGAGGGTCTGATTTGAGTTCCCAGAACCTGTGCCTCAGGCCCTGTCTTTACTCCTGCAGGTTTGTATTCGCAGTGTGATTAGTTGTCAGCTCTAGCCTCCTGTACTCCTTTGTCTATAGGCTGATGGTCCCCTGAGGGCCGGGTGCGTCTTAGGCTCAGTAAAGTGGTCCTCTGGATCAGCCCTGCCCTGGGAGTTTCCTGGCTCTGCGCATGCATTTTCTAGTCCCTGCATTCCACCCAGGCCAGTACTGCCTCAGGCAAACCCTTTACTCACAGGGCCTGTGTTTCAGTCCCAGGTTTGTTCCACAGTGGTTGCCATCTGAGAAGATGCCTGGCCTCATCTGGTTGCCCAGGGAGACAGGAGGAGTGGCTTTAAGATATCTGGGGGTGGGCCTTGTTATTGCTAAAGATGGCTGCTGCTCTGCACCTCGGGGCATCACTGCTCCAGTGTAATTCCCTCTTAGCCGACCGTCATCTCCTCACCTTCGTGTTGCAGAATCAGAACTGTCCAGCTGCAGTCCAGGTCCTGTCTATACCTCTCGAGATATCACCCAAGAATCTGGACTCCTGGGGGACAGGCCTCCAGACCTCAGAGTGATAGTGGAGAGGAGTGCTGGGAGCTCAGAATTGCAGGACTTAACACCAAGCTCATTGAGAGCAAATGAGCAAGTAAACAGATACAGAGGCTACCAGACACATGAACCCATAGATACACAAACAGATGGAGACACATAGACATACAGACAACTCCCACGATAACAACAAGAAACAACTACAATAAAAATAGTGATAATTGTAAAATAATTGAAAAAAAAGAAAAAAATGTGGTGTTCATAGAAAAGTTAAAAGAGAAGAAAGGAGAAATTAAAAATAGAAAAAATATAAATAAAAAATATATCTATATAAAAATAATAATAATAAATTAACAATAGCTCCTCCAAGAAAATGGTGAGGAAAAAACAGAAGAAAAAAATAAAAGAAAAATAGAAAAGAAAAAAAGGCACCAACCACAAAAATACCATTCTTGTGTGTAGAAATATACATCTATATGTATGATGTAGAGTTCAACTTTCGTAGGAATATATTTATAGTACAATATACTTTCTGAACACCAGGTGGCGCTGTGAGTGGTTTCCAGGCTTATACATGATTCACAATTTATACTGTTACCATGGTAACCACCCTCTATGGCCTATCACAATTTTGGAGTTTCTGTAAAAGTTTGTCACCTAAGTATTGTGTAACCTCGGCTGTTCTGCTCCAGACAGCACTTGCATCCGACCTCCCCACTCAGTGCAGGAGTCCATGCTTCTCAAATCTTTCCACTCTGCTCCCAGGTTCTCCTGCAAACTGATGACTGCAATTGGCTGTGGGGAAGGGTGCTGCTGGGCTCACTCCATTGCTGGCAGGTCCCGTGACTGAAGAGTCCCGTGGCTGTAGCTGGTTCCCCTGGCTGGAGCACTCGGGGATCTTATTCTGAGTTTTATGGTTCAGAGTTTTTCTTTTGAATCAGGACCCACCAGTTTGCCACGCAGACTGAACCGCCAACCCCCTCCAACATTCCCCACCAGAAATGCTCCGATCTATTCAATCACTCCAGTTCTGGGGAAAGGTGCCTGCCCTTTGGGTAGTTCAAAATGTCTGTTTCCCAGGCAGGATCCCTTTCTTTCAATTTTCCATCGGGTTGCCCAGCTCCCCGTGGTTTTGAGTGGCTCTCCTTTTGGATGCCACCCTCAGTTCAGGAATAAATATTTGTCAATTGGTTTTTGTCTGCATTTGCAAGCTGCTGTCCTCTGTAAGGGAGGGGCCTGCTGGCCAGTGCGGCCAAGCTGGGAAAAATCTCTACAACAGAGTCTGTGGTTTTAAATTACCCCTCCTTTATAGCAATCCGCCAATTCACCGAGTGTCTCCAGCTGTCTGTCCACACCAATAATCCATGCACGGGAAAGTTTCAGACCCCCTTTCTTCTCACCTGATGGCTTGGGAGAGGTGGGCTACACATCCGTCCTGTCTGCCATCATGCTCCGCCTTCTTCCCAAAGTGAGTTTTACATGTGTCCAGGTGGCATAGCAGCTGAGGTCATGATTATTCTTGTATAATTTCATGAACTAGCTTTATCATAAGCATATGATTATAAATATGCATTACTATTTTGTTTTGTATTTTAATATAGGGAAGGTATAGCAAGTGTTTAAAAAGTAAGGAAATGTATAGAAATGGAGTTTCAAATTGAAGTAATGCTGTTTAATTGTTTTACAAAGTGATTAAAAAAATCTCTATTTCATTTAAATAGTGGAATACTCCCATCCATTTTGCAGAATCCAAATGTTGTAATGAAGGAATTTGAGATACACTAGTCTATTCTTCTAAAGGTTAACCATTCTATGATAATTTTATATTTAAAAACTTAATATTGGGGCTGCACCTGTGGCTCAAAGGAGTGGGGTGCCAGCCTCATATACCAGAGGTGGCGGGTTCAAACCCAGCCCCGGCCAAAAACTGCAAAACAAACAAAACAACAACAACAACAACAAAAAAAAAAACCCCTCAATATTGTTCCTACACACTTTGAATAACCATCCTTGAGCTCTGTGACTGCTCTTCTCCATCGGCCAGGACTTAAAGGAGAATTGCAGTCACTGAGTTGTAAAACCAAAATACAATATGAGTAATTTGTCCCAGGATGACAGAAGCCTAGTGATGGCATTTGATTGACAAAGGTAAGGCTGGTTATGGTTACCATAATGGACAAGAGTCAAAGCAGCAATCAGAACAGTCTGACTAACACAGATGTGTGGCATTTATCATGGTGTTCTTAAAAGTGATATAAGTAGGAAAGCTACTAAATTCTTACTTGATCCATATAAGCAGAAAAATTCTAGGTCAAGCAAATAAAAGTCATACTTGAACCATAAAAATAGAGACACATAACCCCTTAGTCAGTTCCAAGATTTGAGCCAAATTTCATACCTAGAAGCCCTAGGGTGAAGGGAAGACCAGGCCCCCTTGAAAAATTATTCTGGTGCTAAAATTTATACTTTTAATCTTTCTCTCAGCCTTCCCCAAATGAATGTATGGCATTTAACCAGAGTGACTTCTGTGCTGGAGAAAAGTAAATTACCCTACCTTCTGGGGACTATTGGAGAGTGGATCTAAACTGACCCTAAATTTCCAGAGACTCAAAATGTCACTGTGGCCCATCAGAGTAGGAGAATATGGAGGTTAGGTGATCAATGTAGTTTTAGCTCAGGTCCATCTCATGATGAGTTCAGCAGGTCCCCAAACCCAACATGTGATTATTTCTCCAGTTCTAGAATGTATAATTGGAATAGACATACTCAGTAGCTGGTAAAATCCACAAATTGGTTTCCTGACCCATGAAATGATAGCCACAAAAACTGCCTGTACCTAGGAAAATAGCAAACCAAAAGCAATATTGCATTTCTGGAGAGATTATTAGTGTCACCATCAAGGACTTATAAGAAGCAGGGATGGTTAGTCTCACCACATCTCTATTTAATTGACCTGAATCTTGGAGAATGACAGTGGATTTACACTTCTGGTAGCAAGATGGTGGAATAGGGCATTTCAGTGCTAGTTCCCTTGCAGAAACATCAATTTAAACAAATATTCACACACACACACACACATACACACACACACACACACACACACACACACACACACACACACACACTAATTTGACAAAAGCTAAGGAATCCAGGTCACAGGTTACAGCTCCAGGGGAAGTAATAAACAAGAACAACTCACATTGAAGAGGGTAAAGAACAATTTCACATTACCCGCATCACCAGGCAGCACAGCACAGAAAATGAAGTGAACACCCAACTTTGCCCCAAACTCTGAACCATGCACATACTATTGAAACCCAACACCAGATCATCCCTCATGGCCCCAGAACCCAGGCCTACCCCCCCCCCCATAGACCCACACTCCAAGCCAGACCTCATGGCCCTAGGATCAAGGCCAGAACTTACGGTTTAACCTTGGGATGTCCCCTGCAGATCCAAGTACCAGACCAGTCCACACAGGCTCAGATCATCCAGTGCATATCTAGTCTTCAGGCCAGTTCCCAAAGTCCCAGGCTCCAGTGGACTCATAATCCATGCCCATTCCACCAGACACAGAGTTTAGATTTCCCCCAGTACACCTCAGTTCTAGGCCAGTCTTTATATATCCAAGTTCCAGAAACACCCATGTGTTCAGGCTCCAGGTCCGCCCCTACAGACTCAAAATCCAGGTCCACTCCCATAAACTCAGTCACTAGGCCTACCCCAGCACTTGAGCAGCACCCATAGTCTCAGGCTCCAAGCCTATCTTCATGGACTCAAGCACAAGGCCCCAGTGCTAGATAATTCCCTGAAGAGTCAAGGTCAAGGCCTATCCCAGTACAATATTGGCCCATGAAAACACATATTTCAGTCTCAAGATATGACACAGTTGACAGGTTTACCTCAGTGAATCCAAGTGCAAGAGCAGCTGCCACGGGTCTGGTCAAGTTTCACTCATCTATTTACCCAAGCATTAGGTCAACCCACCCATGAACTCCAACAGCAAGACTGTGGACCTCACCAGGAATTTTAAAAACCACCAGTAACCAGAATCTCTGGACAGGCTAATTGACAAAGGGCTTTCTGTACCAAGATCAGTATAGGCAAGCATTTATTTCTTCAAATGGACAGACACCAATAAATGGCCACAAGGATTATGAACAATGAGGGAAATACGACTCCACCAAAGGAATTTTTAAAAGCACCAGTAACCACCCCTAAAGAAATACAGATCCACAAACTGCCTGACAATTCAAATTAATCATCTTGAAGTGGCTTATTGAGCAGCAAAAGAACACAGACAAGATGAAATCAGGAAAACCATATATGAACAAATGTAAAAGTTCAACGAATAAATAGAAACAAACCAAAATTATGTAAAATGACAGGATTTTCATAAACTTAACCAGATAATGACTCTAATTGCATGTACTACACCAAATGCAGTTTCATTCTTTGAGCAAATGAACAATTCTGTGATACCTGATATTAAAACTATTGATCATGCAAATGCTTTTATGTCCCATCCCTGTCAATAAGCCCCACCAGAAACAGTTTTATTTTATTTGTTTATTTATTTTGAAGACAAATTCTCATTCTTTCACCCTGGATAGAGTGCTGTGGCATCATCATAGCCCACAGCAATCTCAAACTCTTGGGCTCAAGTGATCCTCTTGTCTCAGCCTCAAGTATGCCCAGCTAACAGAAACAAGATTTCTTTCAGCTTGCAAGGCCAGCAATACATCTTCACTATCCTACCTCAGAGGTATATAAAATTGCCAATCCTATGTAAGAATTAAGTTCACAGGAAATTTTTTAACTTTATAAAATCATAACTGTGTACATTAATGCATTTATGGGGTACAATGTATTGATGTGATATACAGTGTGAAAAGCTTAAATCAAACTTGTTAACATAACCATCACCTCACTTATTTGTTGTGGTAAAACATTTATACTCTTAATAGTTTTGAAGTGTACCACTGCATTATGCATATTAGGTGAGGTCCCATCAAATACCCTCCCACCTCCTGCTCTCCCTCTCCCCTGTCCTTTCCCTCCACTTCCATCTTTTCTGAACTATAGTTTTGTTTTACTATTCATATAAATGTGTTGGTGATTATATATTGATTTCAATATGGTATTGTATACATTGGATACTTTATCTTCCCTTTTTGAGATACTTTACTAAGAAGAACATGTTCCATCTCCATCCAGGTAAACATAAAAGATGGAAAGCTGTGGTTCTCAACCTTGCTAATGCTGTGGCCCTTTAATAAAGTTCCTGTGGATCACGACCCACAGGTTGAGAACTGCTGATGTAAAGTCTTCATCTTTTTATGGCTGCATAGGATTCCATGGTATATATATACCACAATTTATTAATCCATTCATGGGTCAATGGGCACTCAGGCTGCTTCCATAACTTGGAAATTATGAATTGGGGTACAATAAATATTCTAGTACAAATGTCTTTGTTGCAAAATGATTTTTTGATCATCTGGGTATATACC
>CAUYPK010008880.1:0-30351 GCA_963574355.1 Loris lydekkerianus | reverse complement strand
ACAGGAGGGGGGGGCGTAGGGTTGCATGGCTCTTGCAGTTCCTGGTCAGGAAATGTGGAGCCCTGGTGGGTGCAGGTCACCGGTCAGGGGTCGCTGTATACCTCTTATGAAGTTCTGGGCAGCACCAAGCCCAGGAGTTTGAGGTTGCTATGAGCTGTGACATCAGGGCACTCTACCCAAGGCAACAGCCCAAGGCTCCAGTGTACCAAAACCATCTCACTCTGTTCCTAAGGATTAGGGCTGTGAGGCAGTTCAGTCCCTGCCTTTAAGCTGCTCAGTCACTAGGTTACTTTGTCCCGCCCGTTCCTTGCTTGGGACCCTGAGGGCGGAGCTTTCCAGAGCAATTTTTTCACACAGTGGCTTTCACTGAGCCCAGCTCAGTGGCTCATTTTGGGGCCCCAGACAATGCCCAAAGTTCTCCACACTTTTGCCAAGCTCTCCCCAAGGCAGCTCAACTGAGCACCAAGTCCAAGAACACCAAAAAAGTTCACAGGTAAGGCCTTTCCAGTTTGTAGTCTCACTGCTGCTTGTACTCACGGTTGCCTGCGTGATTAGGTCGATCGAACACATGCAGCCACTTGCCAGTTTTCCACTGTTTTTTGTCCTCCTCCTGGGGTTCAGAAGTCCCTTGCTGGCTCCCTGTACCCTCAAAGGGATGATCATAGGCAGATCCCACCAGCCAGAGATGTCTGGAGTCTTGTCTCCCAGCCTTGCCGTGGCCAGTTGCAGGGAAGCTGTTACTCCTCCTCTTCCAGTTGGCTTCTTCCTTGCTTGATTTTATAGACTCACATAAGGTCCTGCAGCAGAGGCCAGAGAAGTCAGACAAACCTCAAGGCACTTCCCAGTCATCAGCCAACCAATTGAGAACCCAGAATATTCACTGAAGGATTGCTTATGACAGTGGGGAAGAAATGGAAACAACCCTCAGGAATATTTTTTTTTTTTTTTTTTTTTTTAAGCAGGAACTCAACTTTATTGCGTCAAGCAGCCGCTTATATAGAGTGTGGGGAAGGGGCAGGGAAAGAAGGCAGGGGATGAGGTGAGTAACAGGGTTGGGCCAATGGCATGGTACCACATTTGGCTATATCTAGGTAGAGGCAGTTTCAGGCCGGGCCTTGCTGAGTCATTGCTACGCGGAAGTAGCTCGATGGATCTACTTCTAGTCAGGCTCGGGAAGTTGCACTAGGCCTCAGGCACATGGCAGGGCCCAACAATTCCCTCTTTTGTATGGCGGATAAACATAGCCCCTGTCTTAGGTTGCCTGCTCTTGCAGTTTCAGTCTTACCCGTCATGGGGATACAAACATCAATGGTTTGGTCCCCAGATCAGGCTATTTTTTATTCCTCAGGCTGGGACACAGCATTTACAACTTTGGCACAAGCCAAGACTGTGTATTTAATGGCACCTTTTAAAACCCAAGTAATCTTTCCTTACATTAATTTCATTCAGTCAGTTTTCTTCCAGTCAAACACATAAAAGAGAGTAGAATGACATTTGGTACACAGCCGCTTCCTGAACCACCGCTCCGGGGAGAAATACAGGGTTAGGTTCCTAAAAGCTTCCGGTCCCAACATTTTCATCAATCAATGAAAACATGACCTTGTTTTATGTGTGTTTCTGCTTCAAGACACCTTACTCGACATGTACACAGTTGAGTCATTAACACTGAACATTGACAATGAACTCAGGCCTGAGCTAAGCTTATCTAACACATGCACTTTCTTCCCAAGGCAAAGAACAGCCTTCTTGCACATAGGAACACTTAGCACATTAACCCTACCCTTCAGGCCACAGTGAAATCACTAAAAAAAAGCACAAAACTGCAAAAAAGTGTCACTAAGTGGCCCGCGGGATGGGCATTTGTTTATAGTATGAGAGCTGAAGCAGGAGGCAGTGTCCATCGTCTTACTCAGGTTTGCCTGAGAACGTGGGTGTCTGGCAACTGGAATTTTTCACTGTTCCGCACAAGTCCTCAAAGGACCACAACAGCACTGTGAGTATTTATTTGGGGGCTACAAATACATTTTGGTGAGTAGGAGAATTTGCAGATGTGGAATCTGTGGATGATGAGGGTCAAGCACACTCTTCTTGTCTCTGGAACTTGCCTGTCCCCTGCACCTTTTGGCAGAACCAAAGTTTTTAGGAAGAAAGAATCACAACATAGACAGAGTTCTTCTGGTTTGGAACTTGGCTGGTGACTGAGCATTGATTTTAATTTTAAAGCAGTGAATAATTCAAGCCATTCTCCCTCCCTGGGTCTAGGTAAGCCGTGGCGCCGTGCAGCTGTCTTCTTCCGAGACACAGGCACACAAACAATCCTGCGGGTATCATTTAAGCTGCTGTGTTGGGCAGTGCTTGTAGCTCATAGCCTTTAAATTTTCCATTTTGAGTGCCACTGCTTTTGTCTAAATTGATTTTTGTGTAAACCAGGGTCTTGGCCTCTTGGCTCTTGGAGTCCTATCTGATACAAGTGGCAAAACTACTTCAGACAAAACCTTGCTCACAGCCTCAGTCTGATTCAATAGACATATACGCGGCTGCTTGAGCTCAAGCAGGGTAGGAGGACAGAGCTCGAGGTTTCTCAGGAATCCCTTGCTCTCCCCAGAGCACTGCTGGAAGCCACACAACTGGATGAGTCTGTGATCCTATGGAGGAACACAGCTAATTCAGGGTGTTTATTGCTACAACAAATGCCGCCTCCTTTTCCAGAGTCACTGCTAAGCCAGGTATTATACCAGCGCCACTTTCTACCATCTTCCTCCTTTGCTAGTGCTGTTAATAAGGCAAGTGAACACCCTTATCGGAACAAGCCCCGTCCCTGTCTCTGCTGTCTCCACACAGCCTGCACCCTAGCCTTGTTGGCTTGTGCTTACTCAGGATTCAGGAGTCAGGTCCTTTAGCCCTAAGTACTTCATTTATATTTTAACTTGTGAGCCAGGCGTAGGGCTAGGTAGACTCATAGAGACATTAGCCCTAACCGAGTGAACTCTGCCTTCATTTAGCATTTGGGATTTGGGAGTTGTTCAGTTGGTTGCCCCTTGAGAGCAAATTTAATTTGCACGTAGTTGGTAAGAAGGGGAAAAGGTGATCGAATTCCAAACCCAGTTCCCAGGTTTCTACAGACCAGCTGCCTTTCCTAAGAGGTCTCAGGATCCCTCTCTGAGGAGGAAGACGCCACCTGCCTCAGCCTCTCCCCTGTACTCAGCCTCTTTGGGGTTACTATAACCACACCGGACCTCTCAGACTTGGGGCCAGCGAGGGGCCCTCAGACCACCATCGACCTGTTGGAATGTTGGACTCCCTTTGCCAGGGGAATGAAAAGTTTCCTCTTGATTTGAATATTGTTGACATTTTCATTAGCAGCCCAGCTCCCCAAAGCCACATCTTGCCAAGAGAAGAGGTGAAATCTCACTCAAACATTTGCTCCAGGTGACCCCCTGGGATCCAGGGCTGAATCTTTTCGTCAGAGGCACAGGAGTGCTCCATTCAAGGCACATCATTCTTTCCAGCTTCATGGAAGACAGACACAGCTTTCAGAAGCTGCCTCCTTTTGGGTCGCCCACATGTCCTTGCTGCTGACCCTGGGCGTTTTTAGAACTGACTCTGGTAATCAGGTCAGAGGCTTGGTAGAGTTTCCAGCAACTGGTGTGAGAAAAGTGGCAGCAACATAACCAGCTCAAAAGCTGCGTTGGGGTCTGGCCTAACCCGGTCAGATTTTTGCTGCTGCTTTCTCAGGAGCTGATATTACACAAAGGTGCTGAGAGTCTCCGCTTTAACCTGCCATCGTAAAGGGAACAGTTAGACCAGCATGAATGTTTCTTTCCCTAAGGACAAAAAGATGAAATTTGTATTGATGACAACCCTTGAACCATCTGGTACCCATTGTATTCTTCCTAAAATACTTTCCTCAATAAATAACTATGCAAGTATTTGGGGGGGCACCCGTTTTTGTGCCTAGAATCATGCTTCATACTCCAGAAGTTCTGAGGAAGACTGAAGACGTTGTCTTTGTCAGAGGTCCTGTGGTTCAGTGGAATGGAACCTCTTTGCTATCTGGAATAAAGACACCAGTTCTTATGAGCCCCGGGCCACAGTGGATGTGGGAAGAGGGTAAGCAATCTGATTACTTGAGGGTGCAAAAAGTAAAGTGAGATTTACTATATTCTAGCGCTAGGTACACCCTAGATTTTGTCATACTTCAAACGAAGGTTTGCCAGAGTCTCTAGAAGGAATTTCAGTTTTGCGAGAGCGGGCTATTGATTGGACTTGTTTGCGTTGTGCCTGCTGTGTCCAGGGAAATGCCTGAGAAGCAGCAGGCACTTGATGAATAATTGCAAAGGGGAAGAATTAATGGGAGATGGAAACGGATGCTGGCACCCTCCAGCCTCCCCATGGACTGCCCTTGCATTTATTTCTGAGCAAGTTTTGGGAAGAGGGTGTCCTTTTTTTGCTGTGTCTAGGACCCAGATAAGGGTTCCAGGGATGAGTAAAATGTGTCCCAGCATCTTAAACTGTATTTCCAGACACTCTCCCCTCACTTGCTCATCAGAAGGGCCTTCTGAGAGCTTCTTCCGGAAAACTTACAGGAGAGTCAATCCTCTGCTTATCTTCGGGAGGCACATACATTCCCCTTTGCTGTCTCTGATGGTTGTTATCTGAAAACTGTCTAGACTTGAGATTCAAACCGGGCGACAGAGAATGAGATTGAAATATTTCTTCACTTGGGAATGGGGGTGGCCACAGTGAAATATTCCCATTCCTGACCCCTGGGGCAGGCTCCCGGCACAGCCAGCTCAGGGCCCCACAACTTGTGGAATGGGATTTGTTCTGTGTTGACATGAGATCCCATCACAGGGAGACGGTCTAGGCTTGGCTCTCACAGAGAGATTTTGAATTAAACTTTTCCATTTGGGTGCAAAGGGAGCAGGAAAGCCTTTAATCTTGCCTTTGCGTGGCATCTGTGATGGGGATGGGGTGATTGCTCCAAACTGCTTAGAGAGCATGGTGGTGGGCTGCTGGGAGGTGGATTCCAAACTGCTTAGAGAGCATGGTGGGCCGGTGGGAGGTGGATTCCAGCTCTTTTTGGATCCATGTCTAACTAATTTTTTAAAGGGGGAAAAAAACTCCTTTTATCCTGAAGCTCATCATGCTCGCATCCAGCCAAAAGTACATTATTTTTGCAGTTTATTAAACAAGTTGCCTCTTAAATCTTATATTAAAATCTATTTCCTTTCTGCAGGGGACAAATTGAAACCAGAAAAGGTGCCTTGTAATTTTTTCCCCCCAGCTTTGATTCTGCTGTCTGCAGAGGGCACCTCCAGATCTCCAGTCCCAACACAGAATAGCTGAGGGAGGGAGGGAGTTAACTCTTGATTTCCCTCCGTTGCCTGAGCTGCTGGGTCCCCTTCACTGTTCAGCTTTGACCAGAAATAAAACAGCTGAGTTAGGGCAGCACACCGGCTATGAAAACTAAGTTAAATAAAACTCCTTCTTAATCTGCACAACCAAATAGAAATTATTATCTGCTTTTTCTTTTACTTTTTTTTTTTTTTTTTTTTTTGAGACAGGGTCTCACTCTATTACCCAGACTGGAGTATAGTGGCATTACCATAGTTCGCTGCAGCCTCAGACTCCTTGGTTGAAGTGATCCTCCTGCCTCAGCCTCTCAAGAGGCTGGGACTATAGGTGTGTACCACCACACCTGGCCTTATCTGCTATTTTAGACCTAGAACTGATTCTCCCCACTCTGTGGGGTCTTTCTTGAGCTCTCCAGCTTTCAGTGGTGCCCCACTCCCATTCTGAACTCCTGAAGCATTTGTCTTTTTTTCTTTTTTTTGAGACAGAGTCCTACTCTGTCACCCTAGGTGGCTTCATAGCTCACAGCCACCTCAAACTCCTGGGCTCAAGAGATCCTCTTGCTTCAGCCTCTCAAGTAGCTGGGGCTACAGGTGCCCACCAGAATGCCTGGCTATTTTTCTATTTTTAGCAGAGATGGGGTCTCACTCTTGCTCAGGCGGGTCTCAAACTGCTGAGTTCAAGGGATCCACTCTCCTCAGCCTCCCAGAGTGCTGAGATTATAGGTGTGAGCTGCCTGCCCAGCCATAGGGCATTTGTCTTATAGCAACAGATACTTCAAGGTCCTGGAATCTCCACTAGGAAGAGAATTCACTTTCCGCCAAGAACGCTCTCGTCCCATTGCAGACCTTGTCAGCTGTTAAGAGGTTCTCCCTCATTTGGGTTGAAATTTGTTCTTCTCCCAGTCATTGGTCTCTGCCTGATGCCTGGAGACACCCAGTCTAATTCAAACCAGAGTCGGGATACTGATCTGAGATTCCAGGACAGGAGCTGTGAGCTCGATGCTCTCCAAGGCCTGGGAAGAAACCTAAACTGGTGTAGCATGCTTAGTGGTTGGGAGTGGCCAGGGCCAGCCTCTGTGTGGAGAGACTTGGGAGTCACATGTCCCACTTCCAGAAGGGACGGTCGCGGAGGGGGAATGTAGGCCCAGTGTGCCCAAGCCTGCAATTTTTTTTTTTTGAGAGAAGCTCAAAATTCATATATTTAATGTGAAATCTCTCTTTTTCTAAATGCTGGCAACAAATGAAAAACCTAGCAGAGAACAGCAAAACCAAACACAGTATAGCTTCAGGTCAGGAACAGCTTCCAGGTCTTCACTTTGTGATGAAAAAAGGAAGACAAATACTGCAGGCTGAGGACCACGGGCCATCCTGGAGTCTTAGATGTTACTTTTAGTGTTCAGTCATCAGAGTTCATACTCAGAGGCAGTGAGGAAGGGCAGAGGGACCGTGTCTTATCTGCTGCAGATGCTGGGGTGGATGTGGACAGAAGGGAATACTTTTACACTGCTGACGGACTGCAAACTAAGGTAGTCTTTTTGGAAAGAGTTATAGAGAATCCTCAGAGGACTCTTATTAGAGCTCCCATTTGATCCTGCATTCCCACTACTAGATGTCTACCAAGAAGGAAGAGTATCATTTTATCATAAGGACATTTGCACTAGATTGTTTATTACAGCACAATTTACAATTGCCAAGATATGGAAACAACCTAAATGCCCACCAACCCAGGAATGGATTAACAAGCTGTGGTGTATGTACACCATGGAATAGTATTCAGCCATTAAAAGAGATGGAGACTTTACATCTTTTGTGTTAACCTGGATGGAGGAGGAACGTATTCTTCTTAGTAAAGCATCACAAGAATGGAGATGCAAGAATCCAATGTAATCAAGTCTAATATGAAGGCAGCAGATGAGCTAAGATGAAGTGGGGAGTAGAGGAATGAGGGAGAGGGGAGAGGGGGTTCACGGTTTATGGTACGTCTCTTGGGGGTGGGACACAATTATAAGAGGGACTTTATCTAACAAATGCAACAGTGCAACCTCATTCTTTGTACCCTCAATGAATCCCAATTTAAAAAAAATTAAAAAAAGAAACAGTATACTTTTAGAAGAATTACTTATATTTTAATCTCAAACTTACCATCTTGATCCTAAATAGCATTCTTTTTCTCTGAACATTGTGGCTCCTTAGACACCACAGTGAGAGAAAGGTCAGACTGAAGACATTGGCCCCCAGTTTGACTCAATTTCTCTTCTCCCTAGGGAGGTCTTTAGACCTCAGTGTAAAAACTTGTTTAATTTCTGTGGAATAGTCTATTCCTATGCATGTATGTATGTGTGGGTTTATATGAATGAAGGTTCCAGTTCTAAGTGGGAAAGCTTTCAGTTTTATTTCATTCAGTATAATATTAGCTGTGGATTTGTTGTATATGGCTTCAATCAGATGAAGAAATGTGCCGTCTATGCCTATATTCTTAAGTGTTCTAATTAGAAAAGGATGCTGAATTTTATCAAATGCTTTCTCGCATCTATTGAGAGGATCTTATGGTATTTGTTTTTGCTTCTGTTGATATGGTGAATTACTTTTCTACATATGGACTTGCATATGTTAAACCAGCTTTGCATCCCTGGGATGAAACCAACTTGATCATGATGAATGATTCTTTTTTTTTTGCAGTTTTTGGCCAGGGCCAGGTTTGAACCCCCCCTCTCCAGTATATGGGACTGGCGCCCTACTCCTTTGAGCCACAGGCACTGCCTGTGATGAATGATTTTTTAAATGTGTAGCTGTAATCCATTGGCTAGGATTTATTGAGAATTTTTGCATCCATATTCATTAATGAAATTTGCCTGAAATTCTCTTTTTTAGTTGAGTCTTTTCATGGTTTTGGTATCAAGGCAGTGATAATTGGTGCATAGAACATGTTGGGTAAGATTCTTTCCTTCTCAATTTTTTGGAATAATTTCTGCAGTATGGACACAAACTCTTCTTTGAAGGTTTGATAGAATTCTGGTGTGAAGCCATCTGGACAAGGGCATTGTTTTGTTAGGAGATTTTTAAATTCTTTCTTCAACTCAGTTCTTGACATTGGTCTGTTCAAGAGATCTATTTCTTCTTGATTAAGTCTAGGGAGAGGGTATGATTCCAGGTATTAATCCAATTCCTCCACATTGTCAAATTTCTGGGCATAGAGTTTCTTATATCTCTGTGGCATCTGTTGATATTCTCCCTTTATAGTTTCTGATTGAGATTATTAGAGATTTTACTTTTCTGTTTCTAGTTAATCTGGCCAAAGGTTTATCAATTTTATTTATTTTTTTTAAAAAACAACTTTTTGTTTCATTAATTTTCTGAATGTTTCTTTTGTTTTCAATTTCATTAATCTCTGATTTAATTTTGGTTATTTCTTTTCTTCTGTTGGGTTTGGGATAAGATTGCACTTCTTCTAATTCCATAAGATGGTTCATGAGCTTGTTGTTGTGCTCTTTTTTCTGTTTTTTGAATGTAGGCATCTAATGTGATAAATCTCCCTCTTAAGATTGCTTTTGCTGTATCCCACAGGTTTTGGTAACTTGTGTCTTCATTGTTGTTATGTTTGAGTAATTTAATGATTTCCCCTTTTATCTCTTCCTGAACCCAACTATCATTCAGCATTAGGTTGTTTAATTTCCAAGTCTTTGTGTGTGAATGAACATTTTTGTTGGAGTTGAGTTCCACCTTCATTGCCTTGTGGTCTGAGAAGATACAAGCTATAATTTCTAGTCTTTTGGTTCCTTTGATTATTTTTCTTGTTCTTTCTTCTTGCTCACCTCCTTGTTGTCCTTTTTCCTTCTCACTGTCTCCTTTGCTTCAAATTACCTTGCCTCAGAGTTTAGGTCTTAAAGTGGCCTCAGCCTGAGCAAAGCCAAACTCTGCCTCCTGGCCAAATAAACAGAAATTCTTGCTCTTGATGAGAGTATATTGCAATGTATCACTGGGACACCAAGTGACAGTGTAGTTTTTTTAGGAGATGAAGAGCACAGTCAGCAGCCGCTGGTTCTCATTCCTAACTTAGTTGCCTTTGGTGATCGCCTGATTGTTTCCTCAGCAATCAGACCCTGTTGGGTTGGGATCTTAAAGCTCTCCAGAATCCTTCAGGGGAAGGTCTCACAGTGCCTTCTGACTCCAGTTCCTGTGGGGTGTGGAGTCCCTCAGTCTGTCCCACGAGTGGAGTTCTGATCCTGGCAGGCAGACCTGAGACAGCTGTGCTTTAGGCACCTGCTAAGACCTCTTGATCTTCCCACAATGGGACTACAGGCAATCCTCTGTATTGTCAAATCTGGGCATACAGTTTTTTGTAGTAATCAGAGATGAACTCTTGTATCTCTGTGTTATCTGTTGTTATTCCCCTTTTTTGTTTCTGCGTGAGGTTATCATAGATCTTACTTTTCTGTTTCTAGTTAATCTGGCCTAAGGCTTACTGATCTTGTTTATCTTTTCAAAGAATCTACTTTTTGTTTCATTATTTTCTGAATGATTCTTTTGCTTTCAATTTTATTTATTTTTGATTAATTTTGGTTATTTTTTTTTCTGCTAGGTTTGGGATTAGATTGCTCTTCCTTTTCAGTTTCCTTGAGATTGTTCATTAGGTTGTTAATGTGCTCTCTTTCTGCTTTTTGGATGATATAAATTTCCTTCTCAGGACTGCCTTTGCAGGGTCCCACAGGTTTTGCTTTTGGCTTCATTGTTGTTATGTTTGAGGCATCTAATAATGTCCTTCTTTATCTCCTCTTTGAGCCAGCTGTCATTCAGCATAAGACTGTTTAGTGTCCATGTAGAAGTCACTAATTTTAGATTTAATCATATTACAAATGTTTGACATATTTGTTACTAACAGAATTACAGTTTTCAGAGCCTTAATTAAGTGAGGTTTTCTTGTGGATTTCAAAAATTTGGTAAGTAAGTCTGGCTTTTAAAAAATTTTTCTAGAGATTGAAAAAAGAGTTATACTTCAGGGGACTTAGCATTTCTTACAATGTCACGTTAATTTGGAAAGTTCTCATATTCAGGAAGGAATATGAGAAAAAAGAGAAATTATTATTATTATTTAGAGACAGAGTCTCACTTTGTTGCCCTTTGTAGAGTGCCGTGCTGTCACAGCTCACAGCAACCTCTAGCTTTTGAGCTTAGGCGATTCTCTTGCCTCAGCCTCCTGAGTAGCTGAGACTACAGGTGCCTGCCACAATGCCCAGCTATTTTCTTTTTTGTTGTTGCAGTTTGGCCAGGGCTGGGTTTGAACCTGTCACCCTCAGTATATGGGGCTGGTGCCCTACTCACTGAGCCATAGGCACCACCCAGATTAAACTTTTGACAACATTTGTCTAATGCATCTCATTTCTGAGGACTTACCATCAGTTTCTCATCCCTGAAGCTTATTTTTTATTTGGTTAGTAAGCTTCTACTAACAGATTGGTCCAACTTCTCAATTTTTTAAAACCCTATATTATTTATCTTTGTGATAATTGCAAACACAGAACCAGCTTCTTTCACACTCTGCAGATGGTGGAGGAACATGAAAACAGGAGAAATATCAATAAGAAAGAAGTGTACAGTGTGTGACACAAGAAAGCCACACACACAAAGAACAAGTTCCATAGCACCTTGGCCTTCTCCTTGGATCATTCATATTTAGGGTTTCTTAATTCTAAAGATACAGAATTTTCTTCTCTAACATGAGGCTTTTTTTTTTTTTTTTTAAGACAGAGTCTCACTTTGTTGCCCTCAGTTAAGTGCTGTGGTGTCATAGCTCACAGTAACTGCGAACACTTGGGCTCAAGCAATTCTCTTGCCTCAGCCTCCTGAGTAGCTGGGACTACAGGTGCCCATCATAACACCCAGATATTTTTAGAGATGGGGTCTCATTCTTGCTCAGACTGGTCTCCAACTCCTGAGCTCAAGCCATCCATCTACTTCAGCCTCCCAGAGTGCTCGGATTATAGGCTTGAGCCACTCTGCCTGGCAGATTCATGGTTTTCTAATTTTGTCATATATCACTATTTTGATAACATAAAGTGATTCTTGGATTTGGCAAAACAAATCACCAAATAATTCTGCTCTCTGAATTAATCCAGTCCTTTGTCTTTTCTGTAGTTATAAATGAAGCTACAGTTTGGCTTCTCTAGGCAGAAATGTGTCTTTCCCACCATACACAAGAATAGGACAGAGCAGAAGTCGAGAAACTGTAGATGCTTCACAATGAAAAGAATTTCTGGCAATGGAGACTTCTAGAAAAGGTGTCTAAAACTCCTATCTTCAACTGAAATGAACAAAGACATGTAAAATTAGAGAGCAATTCGCAGCAACATTAAACTTGGAGAAATTTCTGCCAGACTTAGTAAAGACGGGACAAGATAAGAGACACAGAAGGCTGACTCATGATTCCATTCCTGGGAAGGACAGGAGCTAAAATTCACCAGTTTTAGATTTAATCATATTTAACATGTTTGAAATACTTGTTACTTACAGAATTACAGATTTCAAAGCCTTACATAAGTGAGGTTTTCTTGTATATTTTTAAAAATTGTTTAAGTAGGGGTGGCGTTGGCGCCATATGCCGGAGGTGGCGGGTTCAAACCCAGTCCCAGCCAAAAACTGCAAATAAACCAAATTGTTTAAGTAATGTGGATAACTTATCTTTCTCTGGCTTTTAAAACATTTTCTAGAGATTGAAAAAGACAGTTGCTATACTTTGGGGAACTTAGCATTTAAATTGGCCATTTATTTTGCGAAATCCAAGAATCATTTTATGTTATCAAAATATCTCTAAAGGGAATAAGGGATGCTGGCAAAATCTCATGAATTTTAGAGGGAGATGGCTGGTATTGAATTTGGGCTGGCTGTGGGTCAGCTTCTGGAACCCAGTGGTGTCTAGAGCCATGCCCAATGGCTCGTTAACAAATAATATAGGACAAAAAAGTAGGAAGATTCGATAGTATAAAATCTATTGAGTCATCACTAGGGAAAATTTACTTTGAGTTCCTTGTATGTCCTTTGAATTCTAATTTAAACCTTTGCACGGGCCTGAGACACTCAAGTGGCCTTCCTTCTCCCACCTTGCTTCCCTGGCCAATGTGGTGTCAGCTGCAATGTCATATCTCCTGAGTACACCATCTGCAGCCTACTCCCCGATGTCAGACTGCCCAGCCTAGAAGCACTGACTCTACCTTCCTGGTCCCAGTGCCTTTCTGAGTCATGTTGCAGGCCTGTGTAGACCCTGCAGAATACACTTGAGAGGTGGTCTAGCATATAACAGACCATCAGTAAATATTTACTTTATTCAATGGACAAATGAAAGGCAATGTATAATTTCTCTACCAATTACCCACACCCCCCATTTTTTTTTTGTGGAGAAAAATATTGGCTATTTCTGTCTTCCCTACGTTCCTTCCTACGTTCATACCTTTTTACTCACACTGCTGTTTTGAAATGACCACTCTCTTTTTCCCTTTCAGTCTGATCTATTAAACACCATTATCCTCACGGAACATTATTTTTTGAGGGGGGGGGGATAATTAAGAGAGTATTTTGTGAACCACCCATGGCATTCTGATTCCATCAACCCCCCTGGTTTTGGGAATATGTATTATGAGAGAAAATACGAAGAGGACATACTTTTTTGTGTTTATAAAATCTTTATAAAAATGACCAAAATAAAAATAATTAGAGCTTTTATAGGACACATTCTTTAGTCGTTGAGCCAATAAAATTAGAAATAAATGATAAAAAGGGAACTGGAAAATTTTAACTGTTTGGAAATAAGAAACACAGTTTTAGATAACAGCGGGATCAAAGAGGAAATTAAAAAAAAATAGTATCTACAACTAAAAAAGAATTACTGAAGTAGGAAGCCAATAAAAAAGTGGAACAGAAAATAAACATGTCAATAAATTAAAGGAGAAAAAGCATATGATTACAACAGTAAATGTCAAAATAGCATTGGATCAAATGATTAAATTTTCAGCCATTCCTAATAAAAATAGGAATAGAAAGAAAGGAACTTTTGAATATAAAGACTACCCCAAACCAACAGCAAATATTATCCTAAAACAGAAGATATTAGGGTAATTAGAATTATAATTTTGAGAAAAGCTAGAAGAGGGGTGCCTATAATCACTATTATTATTTCTATTATTTAAGGTCTTGAAGGTTTTAGCACAGGTAGTATGGCAAGAAAATTGAATAACGGGCATAAACATCGGAGAGTTTAGGTAAAACTATCTCCTTTTGCTACTGCTAAGATTGTATACTAAGAAAATACAAGGGGAGGGAGGAGGGTGGAGCCTTGGTGTGTGCCACACCTTTTTGGGGGGGCAAGACATGATTGCAAGAGGGACTTTGCCTAACAAATGCAATCAGTATAACTTGGTTTCTTGTACCCTCAATGAATCCCCAACAATTAAAAAAAAAAAAAAAAAAAAGAAAGAAAAAAAGAAAATCCAAGGAATCTTGGGGAAAAATCCCATGGATTTAATAAATGAATTTGGATATAAGATAATTTTATAAAAATCAATATTTTTACTACTCTGGCAATAAGCACCTCCTACTGGAAATGGAAAAATCTTATAATTTAAAATAGTGACGAATATATCAGAATCCTCTACAAAGGCCTAAAATATCCTATTAAAGAACATCAGGTGTGAAAAACTGAAGAGGCACATCACATTCTCAAGTGGCAGGATAATACGTGTGAAATAAAAACGACAACTCCCCCAAAGTGAGGTATAACTTATGATAATATCAATTTCAGATTTGGATGGAATTTTTCTTAGAACTGGACGAAAAGGATCTTCAATTTCATATGATAGAATGTTCAAGAACAACCAAAAAAGTGGTGAGAAAGGAGAAAATAAGAGAATGACTTGCCTCATCTACAACAGATACAATGAAGCCTCTCTAACATAAAACCATCTGGTGTTTATGTAAGAATAGACAAATCCAAAATGAGACGTCAGAATGAATGAGAACTTAACACAAGAGAAGTGTAGTGGTTCAATGCAGTGGCCTACCAGGTTATCCACCTAGAATAAGAAAAAAAACCTATTCCAGTCTCATATCGAGCTCAACAATGAATTCTAGAATAAAAACTAATATAGGACAAACATAAAAGGAAAGAATTAAGATATTCCAGGAAAGTTTGGACCACAGGAGGCAGGGAGATGTTTCAAGTTGGGAAACCCAGAAGTAATAAAGGAAAAGTAAGATTCAGTTGGCTGCACGAAAATTTAAGGCTTTTATGTGGAAAATATTTCCATAAACAAAATCTATAGATTAAATAATAAATAAAAAGTATGGTAAAATACATGTAATGAAGATGTCCAGTAATTTCTATAATACACAGAGTTTTAACATCATTGACAAAAGACATGCAAAGACATGCAACAAGGAAAACTAGGCAGTGTTGTCTCCACAGAGAATTTACAGAATGAATAAAGAATGAACAGTGTGTGGAAAGCTGTACTACTTTACCAGTAATCAGGGAAATGCAAAGTAAACAAAAATAAAATATCAGCATACACATATGAGACTAGTTAAATTAAAAAGAACTCTTAAACTCATTGTGCTCAGGGGTATGAGTAAAAGACTTTAAAGACGGTTTAAAGGAGTGTGACATATCCCTTGGAAAGCAAATGGGAATGTTTATTAAAATTTAAAATATTGTATACCCTTTGGAAGCTAGCTTTGCAATTCCAGGAGTTTATTGCATAAAAATAAATGCATCCAATTCACAAGAGCATTACATTTTTAGTAATACTGTTTATAGTGGCCAAGAAGTGGAAAGAAAAAAAAGAGAGAGAGAATTCCACATCAGCAGGGAGATGGGTGACTAAATAATGATACCCTTACATTATGAAACATTGTACAATCATAAAAAAAAATTATGTAGATTCCCAACAGATTACTTGGAGAGATTTCCCTGAGGAAATGTTTGAGTAATAGAAGGGGTTGTAAAGTGTGTATAAAACAAGACACCAGAAAAAGTCCTATGTGTATGGTACTTGTGAATATGCTTGTGTGTATGTGAACACTATCTGATTATAGTGGAAAGACACCTATAAGCTTTAAAATCTGTCTTATGTGGGGCATGGGGAATTGAGCAGGAGACACTGAAGAAGTGGGCCAAAAGGCACAGAAAGGTGTCAAGGAAAAACGGCACATACGTTATTTACTATTTTCCTATTTTGTAAGTTATATGTGCAGTCCTTGCTTTCCATGGCAACGGATTGAGGTGAAGGCACAGTTCCGGTCTGCATAAGTGTCTTATATGTATGGATATTTTTTTTTTTTAAAGAAAAGAAATGCTCCCTCAAGAAACAAAATGCAACAAGGAGACAATAAACTCCCCCCGCCCCCAAAGGTTTTAACTCTAAAAATAAATAAATAAATGGCCACCAGCCTGTGTGACCCATGAAGGGGGGAGCCATGTTGGTTTTGATGGTGATTTTATCTCCAACATGCAGCCTAATGTTGACAGTTGGTATTTGTTCAATGAATACTGTTGAACAAAATGAAAAAATTAAATTGTAATTACTGCTATTTTTGCCTCTCCAGTTGGTAGCCACTGAAAAAAATTACAATATAGATTTGTGAGAGTGTTATGGAATGGGGGTGGGGGAGTTGAGCGCACCAGGTAAATCCATCCCATGCTTCTGAATGGTGAGTTCTTTCAAATGGCTAGGGAACAGAAAACGCCTGGACATGTAATACCTTCTCCATTCACGGCTCCCATTCAGGAGTCCTTTCTCTCTCTCTTTTTGTTTCTGAGACAGAGTCTCGGTCTGTTGCCCTGATAGAGTGCTATGGTGTCATAGCTCACAGCAGCCTCAGACTCCTCGGTTCAAGAGTCTCCTGCCTCGAGACACCAATGCACAGCTTGAGGGATTGAGCGAGGAGAGTGGTGGGTATCATAGCCTCCTTACATGGGTGTCTTGAGGCAGTAGACAACTGTCCAAAGTGGATGGAAAAAGAAATTCATATGTTATTTAGAGATACAAAGAAAACCAATAAATTATGAAAATATCAAACATTGGTAGGAGACTCTAAGGAGAGGATGAGAACCAGTGAGCCCAAGCCACCCGGTCTATCTGGTTCCTATCAGTTGTCAGTAGACGTTGTTCATGATTGAGACATTCAGACATGGGGTGGAAACATGTTCTCCAGTGACACAAAGTCACCATCAAAAGAAAACTCCAGAAATTTTCAAAGAGGTTGCCTAGGGATAAATGACTGTGGGTGGTATGGGGTGGGAGGGACAATAGATTTCCATGAAAAGCTTTTGTATTCTTTTTGCTTTGGTATCATATGCATATGTTTTAATAAAAAAAAAAAAAAATCCCCATTCTGGGTTGTGATAGGTGATTCATAGTGACTGCAAGCTTGACAGTCCCCCAGTGAACTGGCCAGTGTTTCTGACTATCATATCACAGGATCAGCTGCCCTCTGGAGTCCAAGGGGTCACAGCATCTTCCCACGAGGGGATGGTCCCCTCTCCCTTCTCATTTCATGAAGTTCCCATTCAGGAGTCCCCTTTGTGTATTAGGCCACCAGCTGTCACTGAACTCTTCTCCCAAACATCATGTTCTCCGTGCCTTGTCCGGGCTCTGGCAGGATGCCGTGGATCCCCCACCAGCATCAAGCGGGAAAGCAGGAAAGGAGGGATTTCCTTTGAGTATTAGCCACACCACCAACTGCCAGGGGACCATCTGCCCAGCAGTCCCAAGTCCCTCTGACATCTGAGCAGTGTGTGGTAGCAGGTAGGGCTCTGCTGAAAGGGTCATTGGCCTTGTCCACCAGAGCCACAGTTTATAGAGCTTTTGAGGTTTCCGTCAGGCCAAGCAGGGTGTGTTGGAGGGAGAATGCAATTAAGAGTAAGAGGATGTGGGTTCCTCACCTGTAAATTGTACGGCACCTGTGCAGACCTCATGATGAAGTAGAAAAGAGAGGAGACATCTGGGTGTATTTTAGAGATGAAACAAAAATGGCCACAACTTCACATTATTCACTATGTAACATGAGATTTATCTCTCTATTTTTATTTTTTGAGACAGAGTCTTACTCTGTCACCCTGAGTAGAGTGCCGTGGCATCATTAGTTCACAGCATCCTCAAACACCAGGGCTCAAGCAATCCTCCTGTCTCAGCCTTCTTCATAGCTGGGCCTACAGGGACCTGCCACCAATCCCGGCTAATTTCTTTTCTTTTCTATTGTTTTGGTAGAGATAGCGCCTTGCTTTTGCTCAAAATTCCTGAATTCAAGGCATTCCCCCACCTCAGCTTCCTGGAGAGCTGGGATTAGAGGTGCCAGCCACCAAGCCTGGCGTACAGTCATCCTCTCTTATTCCTGCAGCAAACTTGAGGCCCAGAGAGATGAAATGGCTCTCCTATCCTTCTTCCCTTACTCGTTTCCTTCCCTCTTCAAAAAATCATGGCGCACTACCAGGTCGCATGCCCTATTCTAGGTGTTCATATATCATCTCATTTCATTTATTATTAACTCATACCCAGTATGGGCTGAGCCATACTGAGCCAACCTCAGGCAAAAGGGAAAATCCGTGCTACTAATTCTGTCTTCATTTAATACTTTGGAATTTTGTTCATTGCGGGTCTTTTTGCATTAATTTTTATTTTTACAAATATTGCATTAAAATATCACTCGCCTTTGTTTTCTTTAACTTTTGTACTTGAAGCAACTCATCTCATCCTCGTCTGAGCTCAGTTTACAACTGTGTGAGGTAGGTATTATCCTAATCTCGGTTCACAAAGAGGAGTTTCAGTTTGGGGATATTAGCTAATTTGCCCAAGGTTACAGAACCAACAAGGGGTAGAACAACAGTTCAGATCCAGGTCTGTGGGGCCTTCTGCCATGGTGGTAACCTATCCTTTAATTAAGGGAATGTACAGGAAATTCCGTTAAGATCTACAAAGTGCTGTTTAGTGTTAGCGTTTTAAATCTCTCATGTGTTTTAGTTTGGATTAAAGGCTCCTGTAACGTAGATACTCGTATTTTCTTTACCTGACACAGCGCCTTCTGCAGATGGGCGGTTGATTAACGATGACTGTGCACTTGTCAGTCACAGCGTCCTAATTACATCACTGACAGCGCCCTAACTTACGGCACTGACAGCGCCCTAACGTACGTCACCCACAGCGCCCTAACTTACGGCACTGACGGCGTCCTAACTTACGTCACTCACAGCGCCCTAATTACGTCACTCACAGCGCCCTAACCTACCTACGTGCTCTTCAAGGCCTAGTGGAACCGAATAGTTGGATATGTTTCTCTGGTTCTTGACTAAGGAAACTGAGGCCTGCAGAGACTTAATCACTTCATGGAATTCCATATTCACTCTGATGCTGATAATGGTGGGAATGGAAGACCCTAGGGAGAAACTCAGAAAATTCTACCAACAGTGTGACGAGACAGGGGCATCTGAGCTTGTGTCGGCCCGAGTGGTCCCGTGGCCCCATTATGACTTCGTGCAACTTGACTGTCGTGCAAGCCCCAGGCAGCTTCCTCTCAGGGTTGACTCTGGGCACTTCTCAGAGGCACCTGGCGGCTGGCCCGGGTGTGTTGATCCTCGTGTGCGCAGGCTTAGCCTTACTTGCTCGCTGGGACGTGGGAAGAGAAGTGACCACAGGAGTCTCCAACTGGGGCCTCTCTGTCTCCAGCTTTGCTCTTCTCAAACTCATCCTCCAAACCGCAGCCAGAAGGATCCTTCCCTGCTTTAGTGACGTCCCACCTTCCCTTAGGAAAAAAATCCACCCCCAAATAGCCGTTTACAAACGCCTGCAACCCCATCTTCACATGGGAGGGGTTTTGAGCCATTTTCAAGACCCAAATTCTTTGGCCTGTCTCTCCCTTCTGGAACTATGCACAAGTTATACACGCTCTGCACAGATTCTCTTTCTCCTGGACGTGCTTTCCTGACCAATTTCTGTTCTCCCGTAAGTTCCCAGTTCAGATGTATTTCTGGGAAACCTTCCCTGTTCTTTAAGAGGGAGGACAAACCCATCCACAAACTTCCCTGCCCTGCTGGACACTGGCGTGGCACTCGGGCTGGCACGTGGTAAGCGTGTGGTTCCTTTCCCTCTGCCTGACCGTGACCCTCTCGGTCCTCTGACCCACAGCTCTCTAAGGTCCTTGCTCTCTCTTACAGCACTGAGCCCTATTGCAGCCAGTTAAACCAATGCCTGCGGCTCCTTGCTCTGGACCCTTTCATCGCAGCAACTCAGTGGGAACTATTTGGTGAATGTTGCTTCTCACACAAGGGACCCTGAAGCCTGTGTCATTCCTGAGACACCCGTGGGCTTTGTTAAAAGGTTCCAGGTTCAGGGTGAGGCTCAGTCTGCACTTTATCAGCTCTCTTAAGGTGGTTCTTACACACAGTGACAATCAAGGACTGTTCCAGTCTCATCAACAACCAGAATGTCCTCTCTGTTCTGTGTCACCACTGACTACAGACAAAACTGTCTGAGAATTTCTCAGACCATGTACTCTCCATCAAGAGAGGCTAAGCAGGCCTGGTGGTCTTTCCAGGACAGTCTCTCAGTGCCGTCTAATCCTTCCGCTGAAACCTCGTCCTCTTTGCATCTGGCCTGCTCATGGTGGGGCAACTCTGTCCCAACTTCCTTGGCTTTTTCCCCTCTTTTTTTTTTTTTTTTTGTCCCTGTGTGTGCCAAGTACTTTGCAGATGTGATAAGGAAGGGTCCAATTTGCTGTGCTAATAGATAAGAGTCGAGGAGGGGCTCCCTGGGAAAGCCAAGTGTCAGCTGTTGCCATATTATCCCCTCATTTCCCCTTCCTTGTTTGCCCCCCCCCCCCAGCTTGAACTAATTAGGTCCTAGCACTCCATAATGAAGGCTGATGAATGCCTGATGGATGGACATCATCAGGCAAGCAAGTTGAAGGCTACAGCAAAACCTGGAGTCTCTGTCCCACCACCACCTGCCTCTCAGGAATGAGGCCTATGTGGGAGCCAAGACAGGTGAAAGGACTCTCAGCAGCTCCTCAGGCACCTGAAGCCAGAGCCTGGGCGATGAAGCCTCCATGACCATCCCCTAGGCAGGATGTGCCATTGCCAGTGCTCCTGAATTTGGCCACACCTTGCTTGGAGAGAGACACAGGAAAGCAGCTGCCTCCAGTGAGCTCCCCCCCCCCAACCTGATAACAAGAGTTGGGAGGGGGCAGTGTCAGACTCCCCCAAGGCACTCTTTTGTAGTCTCAGAATAATCTAGTTTCAAAGAAGAAAACAGATGGATCACATTTTCCTAACTTTTAGCTGGTTCCAATGTGCAAACAGTTAAGATCATAATGTTAACATTTTCTCTGTGTTTTATGTGCATATAAAATATTCCTGAAGAATGTGCTTTTGAATGCAAAGTTTGATCCAATTATAATTTTATAGAGTTTATGAAAACATAAAAAGTATCTTTTCTGGGTGTCTAAGACCCTGCTGGCCCTTACAGTGAACTTGGAAGTGAACGGAGAACCTAATTGCTGCCATGTTGAAGCGGGTTCCTATGGAGCCTAAAATGATGAGCCTATTATGTAAATATGGAAACAGCCCATAGTCTCTTGGGGTGAATGAGATACTGATGAATGGAATTAAAAACAATCCTGTGGTCTTGGATCAGATTGGAAATGGTTGTTGTTTTCTGTCTTTGAAGAGCCGTAAGAAAATAAAAAGAAAGATCTTGCAAACTTAACTTCTGTGGTTCAGAAGACATAAGGTGGCTCCATGCAAAATCAGGCAGCTTCCCCATTAACAAGGCAGGAGAAACAGCTCCACAGCAAAAAGCACAGATTAAAAAAAAAACCCTTTCCATCGTGCACCGTGAAATCAGCAGAACATGCTGGAAGCTTACACTTGAGGATGGAGAGTAAGGGAATGCTCCCAGGAATAGAGATAGCACTGTTTGCAATCTCATCTTTTATTGAACCCGAGCAAATAATTTAGCAATTTGGATCTTAACACCTTCTTCATTAAAAAAAGAGGGTTAGACCTCGGTGCCTGTAGCTCAAGTGGCTGAGGCACCAGTTACATACACCTGAGCCGGCTCAAATCCAGCCTGGGCCCGCCAAACAACAATGACGGCTGCAACCAAAAAAGAGCTGGGCATTGTGGCGGGCGCCTGTGGTCTCAGCTACTTGGGAAGTGAAGGCAGGAGAATCGCTTGAGCCCAGGAGTTGGAGGTCGCAGTGAGCTGTGATGCCACAGCACTCTACCCAGAGTGACAACTTGAGGCTCTGTCTCAAAAAAAAAAAAAAAACTAATTACAAGCTGGTTGGATACACAGGACAGCCACCAGCACCAGCAGTGTGTCTGGAGGGAGGTGTCCATTAAATTAAAGGATGTCCAGAAACAAGTCCCCAATGAGGCAAATCGGTTCTTGGAAAATAACGATGTACAACAAGCCCATGTGTGAGTAGATTGCTTGCTGTATTTTCTGGCTCGACGTGTAAGTAGTTTGTATCACATTAACAGCCCATTCTTGTTAGGAGATGTTGATTAGGAATAGTTCTTGATACCACAGTGCAAGCGTGCACAGGATTGTAAAGAACAGTTTGTGAAATAAATGTCTTCTAGGGATTTCTTTCCAGGGACTGATCCAGCTCCCGCAGCTTCCCTGTGGCATTCAGGTGTCTTACGAGGTGAGACTTTTTCCACTGCACACATCTGTGGCACGTCTCCTAGCGCTGGACAAACCTAAGGTCGTTTAACGAGAATTGCTTTCGTTGTACTGATTGGAGGCAAGAAATATCATTGATTAGGAGAATTCTCAGCTCTCAGAATGGGAGGGAAGGTAGAGATTGTCTTGTCTTATATGCAAAGAAAATGCATGAGGCTTCCAGAGGTTAAGACAGCGGTCCCCAAGTTTTTTGGCACCAGGAACCGGCTTCATGGAAGACAATTTTTCCATGGACTGAGGGGGAAGGGATGAATGGGGGAATGGTTTCAGGATGGTTCATGTGCATTATTGTGTACTTTATTTCTATTATTTTGCAATGCAGTATATAATGAGATAATATAATGCAGAATCAGTGGGAGCCCTGAGTTTGTTTTTCTGCACCTGGATGGTCCCATCCTGTATTTGCAGCTAGTCCTCAGCACTGGCATCACTGCCTCAACTCCAGCTCAGATAATCAGGCATCATATTTTCATAAGGAGCACAACCTAGACCCCTCACTCCTGCAGTTTACAGCAGGGGAGATTCTAATGCACTGTGATCTGACAGGAGGTGGAGCTGACGTTGTGATGGGAGTGACGGGAGCAGCTCTAAGAACAGATGAAGCTTCACTCACTTGCCCATCAGTCACTTCCTTCTGTACAGCCTCGTTCCTGACAGACCACAGAACAGGTGCTGGGGACCATGGTCCAGGTGCTGGGGATCACAGAGTTGAGAAACTTGGGACAAGTCACACAGACTCTTGTGTGAGGACCCCTGACTTTCTGATACAATCCTGCTAGCATCTTCCACACACATATGGGCAGTTTGTGGAGACCCACGTGGCTGGAACCAAATGAGGGAGGAGGAGGGCACATGAGTCTCTTATGGCCACTATAACAAATTACCATGAACTTGGAGGCTTAAAAAAATGGAAATTTATTCTTTTTTTATTGTTATTAAATCATAGCCGTGTACATTAATGCAATCATGGGGCACCATACACTGGTTTTATAGATGGTTTGACACATTTTCATCACACTGGTTAACACAGCCTTTCTGGCATTTTCTTAGTTATTGTGTTAAGACATTTACATTCTACATTTACTAAGTTTCTCATATACCCTTATAAGATGCACTGCAGGTGTAATCCCACCAATCACCCTTCCTCTTCCCCCTCCCTCTCCTCCCTTTCCCCGTTCCCCCTATTCTTAGGTTATAACTGGGTTATAGCTTTCATATGAAAGCCATACATTAGTTTCATAGTAGGGCTGAGTACATTGGATACTTTTTCTTCCATTCTTGAGATACTTTACTAAGAAGAATATTGGAAATTTATTCTTAAAGCTCTAGAGGCTGGAAGTCTGAAATCAAGGTGTGGGCAGGATCACACTCCTTCTGAAGGCTCTCAAGAAGAATCTTTCTTTGCCTCTTCCAGCAAGTGTGACCCCAGCCACTCTTTAGCCTGTGGCATCATCATGCTGACCTCTGTCTACCCCTGTGTTCATGTGGCATCTTCCACGTCTCTCTGTGGGTCTTCATCTTATGAGGACATTAGTCATAGGATTTAGGGATCACCCTAATCCAATATGATCGTCCCCTTTCCAGTTAAGGTCACATTGTGAGATTCTCACTGGATAAGAATTGGGGGGGGAGGGGATGCTGCTCAACCCACTACAGGTGAGTAGTAGGAAAAGCAGCCAGAGAGAAAAGCAGGACCCTCGCCACTCCTGACACCCGCCAAACACATTCCTTCTGTCCAGCTCCCCCCCCCCCCCAGATGCTCTTCCTCCAGATGTCTGTGTGACATGCTCCCCACTTTAAACATTGTTTGTCACCAGTTTGGGTCTATGTGAGATAGGAAGCCTTTAGAGGATTTTGAACAAAAGAGTCACTCCCTGGGTGAAGGGCTCAACTACAACTTGAACTTTACCTTAGAAATAAAAACAATGTAACCTAAACATTTGTACCCTCATATTAATCTGAAATTTTAAAAGAGTCTCGTGATCCAATTTATGCTTTAGAAGGCTTACTCTGGTGGCTGTGTAGAACATTTGGCCACAGGAAGGAAGGGTAAAAGGAGAGAGAGTGACGTGGCTTTTGTCCTCCATCAGGGGAAAGATGCTGCGGCTGGAAGTGGTAGAAATGTGAGGTGTGATCAGATGCTGAGTGTGTTTTGAAGGTATAGCTGGAGTTTGGCCATTCAAACTTGATATGCCTTTTAGACTTCCAAATGAGATGCTGACTAAGTAGTTACGTTTATAAACCTGAAATGAAGGACCAGTGTGGCGTGGATATAAATACTTGGGAGACACAGCAGTGAGATTTTATCTAGAGCCCCATTACACATGAGATCACCTTTGGAGTCATGACAAAGAGGACGGAGGACTCTGCTTCACTTAGAGGCTGGGAAGACGAGGAGGAGCCAGCAGAAGAGACTGAGATGAAGTGGCCAGGAAGAGAGAAAGTGGTGTCCTGGAGGCCAGGTGGAGGAAGGCTCCAAAATGGAGAGGGTTGATGTGTGAAAATGGGCTGATAGGTTAAAAAGAATGAGACCACGGGACAGTGTAGATCCCTGGTGATCTTGATAAGTGACATTTCAGTAGTGTGAGGACGATAGAGGATGATTGAATGGCTGTCGCGGGGGAACACCAGGTCAGGAGGAAAAAGAGTAGAAACCAGATCTAACCGATGGGGGCGGAGGTTGTAACCAATTAGCTCTCTCCTGAGTGGTCTGACCCATCAGTGAGCGTGGGGAGGGGCATGACCAATCAGTTGGCTCTCTCCTGAGTGGTCTGACCCATCAGTGAGCGTGGGGAGGGGCATAACCAATCAGTTAGCTCTCTCCTGAGTGGTCTAACCAATCAGTGAGCAGGGGGGTAAGCAATCAGCTTTCTCCTGAGTGCTCTAATCAATCAGCGAGCTCCCTTCACTCACCACTGCTTTAGGGAACAGATGACCTTGCCTCAGAAGCTGGCTGAGGGGATTAGGAGAAAATTGTCCTCATGCCCAGGCGAAAGCCCAGAAGCCATACGCTCCTCTTTTTCTTGGTGTCTGGACGTGACACCGGATGAGCGGATGGCAGCCCTCGGAGTCTTCCTTCTCTTCTGAACACCGGCAGGTGCACCGGAGCTCCCAGCTCGTCTCCCGGCCTACCCCAAGCAAGGGCCGCCTGCCTTTCTGTCCTTTCCTTTGGGGTTTCAGGAGCTGAAACCTTTCCAGCAAATCTGCAGCTTCCCCTGGTCTTGCCTTCTAACCTGAGACCCTCACCTGCTCCCGTCTCAGTTCCACAGACCCTTGTTTCCTGCCACTTCTGCCCCTCACAGCCTCTTGACAATTTAATAAGGGGCCTCCCAACCTTTGGGACCATCCTCCCGGCCCACAGATCGATACTGGCTGGAAGATTCCTAGGGGTCAGGGTGGCTCCAGGAGACCCACGCTGGAGAGGAGGGCTTCAGACCGGACATGTGCAGAGAGCCAGCTCGGTCCCATTTCTACCTCCCGAGCACACACGCTGGGGGCTCTTAGACCCCAGTACTTCACAGGAAGTGAGAAACGTTTTTTGGAAGCAGAGGCCAATTTTATGGGGGTGAACGAGAGGTAAGAGATTTTTGTTCTGGAGGGAGGAAGCGTAGTAGAGGATGCTTTCATTCGCCTGTGATGACAAGATAAGGAGCTAATGGATGTAAGCTGAACGGAGGAGCTCCAACAGCAGCAGCGATAAACCTCCCAGCCAGATGGAGCTCAGACAATGCAGGAGGATCCCTGGGCTCCAGCCAGCCGCCCTCAGAGTTACAGGGCTGGGGAGGCCTTCACGAGGCCAGTCTGTGGCCTTGAGAGCAGGTGGGAGGCGGACAAGGGCCTGGAAAGGCACACGTGTGACGGGGACGTCTGTCCAGCCTTGCCCCGGGGAAGTACGCGGCGGACAGCGCTGGCCTCCTGCAGGAGATTTGCTTATTCCCTTCAGGACGCTGACAAGTTTCCAGGTGCCACCTCAGGAACCCAGGCTCTCCCAAAGTGCATTTCCAAGGAAGTGACACAGTTTAATAAAAGTCAATGGAATTACCCCTCCTTGAGAGTTATGGGGGCAGGAGGAAGAAACAAAATGGGGAGAGTTGCTCTCCCCGAAGCTGGAGGCGTGCAGGCTCCAGCTCAGCTGCTTGTGAGCAGCGCGGCAGGAACGCCACTTGCTCTCTACAGCGAGGCTGGCAGCCTGTATTTGCTCGCTCAGTAATTTTAAGAAACCATTTCTGGTTACTTGTGGCTCTCCGTCTTCAGATTCTCTTCTCCTATCTGAGGTCATTTTGGCTGAAAGCCAGTCCGATTCCTCTCTGTACCCCACCAGGAAAAAAAAAAAAAAAAAGGAAAAGCCAAACAAATACAATAAGTGGATTTATAGGACACATTTGGCAGCGGTCAGCATCTCAAAAAGCTGTCAAAACAAGCCTCTTTATGGAGCCGAGTAAACCGTCTCTGGGCCAGAGCACTCATCAAAATTCTTTCCCCAAAAAGGTTCTGGGATAGGGAAGAGCCTTAGTCATGAGGCTCTTTCTTACTCTCTCGCTCAGATTCAGCCCGGCAGTCCCTGAATCTTCACCTCCACCTGGGTCTGCCTCACTCCATCCAGCAACCTGCCAACTCTCCCCCTCTCCCACCCCCAGGCTCCCACAAGGAGCTCTGAAACCCTGGGGTAATTTGAACCTGCCTCTGTGGATGCTTGGCCTGTGTTTACAGATAGAAGACAAGCTGCAAGAAACAGGCTTGGGTTTGTTATTTGTAAGTCAAACCAGCTGTGATCTCCTGTCTGTGGCTGCTTCCTTTGCAAATGCCAAATGTCACTTGTGGCTGGAGCTACTTTTCTTCCCAGAGGATTGAGTTCCCTTCACATGGCTATTCCTCCTGTGCCTCTCCCCCACCCCACCCCCAGCTGCTCCCCTGCAAGGTGTCAATCTGCTGGCTAGGCCTGGTCACTGCCCCTGCTGGCTGTCCCAGGGGCCACAGCACCTTGTGGAAGGCTGCTTGGCTGGAGTGCGCTTCTCATCCTTCTTTTAGAAATCAACTAGAAATTTCTGATGAAACCCATGTGCTTCTCCTAGGACAGGATGGGAGGTTGACAGAAACCACTTGCCTGGGTGACTAGGCTGTGCTTTAAGTCCCAGCACTACAAGTTCCTTTGGGAGTTCTGAAGGCCTCTCACCCCCAGTGATTCTGAAGCTCCTCAGAACTGTGGCTTATCAGGCCAGGCCTTGTGCTCCTGTGCAGGATGGCGTCTTGTTCCCATATCCATCATGGAAGAAGAGCCAGCACTAGGCGCTGGAGACTCCAAGGGAAGCGGAGTGTGAATGAGGTAGAGACGAGGTCTGAGGGCTCAGTTCTGGCGCAGGTAAGGAGGACCCCACAAAGGAGGGCCGGACCCGGGGCTTGCACCTGTAATCCCAGCTCTCTGGGAGGCTGAGGTGGGTGGATTGCTTGAGCTCAGGAGTTCTAGACCAGCCTAAGCCAGAGCAGGACCGTGTCTCTACTAAAAATAGAAAAACTATCTGGGCATCGTGGCAGGTGCCTGTAGTCCCAGCTACTCAGGAGGCTGAGGCAAGAGGATCACTTGAGCCCAGGAGTTTGAGGTTGCTGTGAGCTGTGATGCCACGACACTACCAAGGGCGACAGAGTGAGATGCTGTCTCAAAAAAACAAAACAAAAAAGAGAGCAGTGGGATTGACTATTGGGCATGGCAAAGTGAAGGTCATTGTTGACTGAGTGTATTAGTCAGGATTCTCTGGAGAAAACAGAGCCAAGGAGGTATGTGTGCATGAGAGAGAGAGAGAGAGAGAGAGAGAGAAATTTATTTTGAGGAATTGGCTTGTGTGATTATAGAAGCTGGCAAATATTTACTAAAACACCTGCACCGTGGGAGGTGGTGCAGTCCAGTCTGAAGGCATCTGCGGGAGATTCCTTCTTGTGCAGGGGAGGTCGGGCTTTTGCTCTAGCTGAGCCTTCAACTGGTTAGATGAGGCCCACTGAAATTCTGGAGGGCAGTCTGTTCTAACCAAACATCACTGATTTAAATGTTAAGCTCATCCAAAAACTCTCACGGAAACCTTCAGAATAACGTTTGATCAAATCTCTGAGTGCTGTGGCCAAGTTGACGCACACTTTTAGCTACATGCCTCCACAGACTGGTGGTTCTGGCAAAGATCTCACCAGAAAGAGTTCAAGAGGGACTGGTAGGAAAAGAGAGCAAGGTGGGGAGTGGAGCGTGAAGAGAGTCAAGCCCCCTCAAGGACTCTGCTGTAAAGAGGAAACAGAAGGGAAGCCGGGGCCGCAGTGTGGAGGCGGGGAAGGATTTCATTTTACAGATGAGAACTATTACAGGATTTTGCATATTGATGGGAATTTTCCAGTAGGAAGAAAACAATGAGGCAGAAGAGAGAGAGGAGTGTTTGCCCAGGTGGGATCCGGTGGACAGCTGGAGGGTGGCCCTCTGCCGAGATTGGGATTGGGGACATGTGGAAGTCCTCTTCTGATTGCTGTAGTTTTTGTCAGTGAACTGATGCTTCATGTCATTTTTTAGTTAAGGGTGGGATGGGATATTATGATATGGAAGTTGGCATCAGAGATTGGGTTGTAAGCTCAGGAAATTAACAGACATTTGGAATTGAGTAGAATTCTGGTGAATGGGAGCTCATACTTTGCTTCTTAACTGGGGGAAGCTCAGAAAAATGCTGACACCCTGTCAGAGAGTCAGTGATGCTGGGTCCCAGGTGCTCAAGGACTCAGGCCATTTCCTAGTCACCCTTGTTGTTAACCAGAAACTTGCATAAAGCCTTAATTATTGTAGACTCTCAAAAATGTGAGCAAATGTAGTTTTCTTCATTGAATATGTGACACAGGCTGGGTGTAGCTGCTCACCCCCTGTATTCCTAGCACTTTGAGAGGCTGAGGCGGGAAGATTGCTTGAGGCCAGAAGTTTGGTCATGATGCCGTGAGAAGTTTGAGACCAGTCTGAGCAAAAGTGAGATGCCATCTCTACAAAACAGTAGAAAAATTAGCTGTAGTCCCAGCTACTGAGGAGGCTGAGGCAAGAGGATCACTTGAACTCAGGAGTTCAAGGCTACAGTGAGCTGACACCACGTAACTCTGGTCCTGGTGACAGAGTGAGTCTTTGTCTCAAAAAAGAAAACAAGGGTGGCGGTGCCTGTGGCTCAAGGAGTGGGGAGCCAGTCCCCTGTACTGAAGGTGGCAGGTTCAAACCTGGCCCTGGCCAAAAACTGCAAAAAAAAAAAAAAAAAAAAAACAAAACCAAAATAAGTGCAAAGGTAGAATCTAGGCACATCACAAACTGATAATACCAAATTAAAAAAAGTAAGTGACACTGAAAAAGATCTAAGTCTAATCCACTCCATTTATTTATCATCTGCTAAGTATCAGCAGTTGTGGACTTGGGCGTTCTAGAGCTTAATGAAATTGATACAAAGTTTTCTCCACGTTTTCAAAGAGAACTAAAGGATTTCTTATGATATGTAGCTTGCTTAAAACAGTTCTGTTATTGGGCTGGTAAAATTTCTTTTACAAAATATAGTCTGACCATCAAGAAGTTCTTCAGTAGTTTTGGGTTTCAGTGAAGGTTCAAAACATGGCTGAGAGGATAGTGGGAGAGGAGGGGAAGGCGTGGGGGGGGGCTGGAAGATTTAGCCTGGGGAGGTAAGGAACAGCGTCATTTCCATAAAGAGCTCCATTTCTCAAATCCACTCAACACTTTCAAATCTTCCTTTGATTCCACTGCTTAGCTGCAATCAGACTTGTTAACACCCATGTCTGCGCAGCTCAAAACCCTCCACATTGTTTTGAAATGTCCTCAAGGCTTTGCCTTTAGTCTTTCTCCTGACAAGTGTGCGCTCCCCTAGGCCTTACCCAAATCTGCGGGTGAATTAACATATCCAGCCCAGACCCCTCTTGGAAGCCTCAGACCGGCAAATCCAATTGCCAAATGTGGTGTCTCCTCTGGAGGTCTCCAAAGTACATCAGATTCAAGCCTCAGAAGCTTTTCTGATGGCCCAGGCTGCAGTGACTAGTCCCTGGTTCTTGCTGCCACTGCGTTTATTATTATTATTATTATTATTATTAAATCATAGCTGTGTACATTAATGCGATCATGGGGCACCATACACTGGTTTTATAGACTGTTCGACACATTTTCATCACACTGGTTAACATAGCCTTCCTGGCATTTTCTTAGTTATTGTGTTAAGACATTTATATTCTACATTTACTAAGTTTCACATGTACCCTTGTAA
>CAUYPK010008879.1:0-37778 GCA_963574355.1 Loris lydekkerianus | reverse complement strand
CAACCCCCCCCTGGACCGCACCCCCCCCTCCGCGCCCACCCCCCCGGCCGGGGGGGGGGGGGGCGGGGCGGGGGGCGAGAAGGAAGGAAAAGAAGTTGATGATTTTGTGAGTCTTTTTCCACTTTATGTAGATGTCCCATGACCATAGAAAAGTTTTCTTACTTTTATACGTCAATTTCTTTAACTGTGAAAATGGAAAGAATAGTAGCTACAATTTCTATATAATTCCTGTCCCAAACAACACTTGTAGACTTTAAATCTTTGCATAAAAATAACAGATACTATTTTGTCAGCCAGGATCCATAGTTGGAGAATTGCTCTGGATTGCTAGGATTGCTCTGCCTGGGATTTCCAGCACTCTGTTGAATAGAAGTGGTGCTACTGGAGTCTTACCTTGTGCCAATTCTTAGGGGTAATGCTTTCAACTTCACCCCATTCAGTATGATGTCTGTCTCATATGGCTTTTATAATTATGAGATATATTCCATAATAATTCAGAGGACAATGTAGGAAAAATTCTAGATATCACCGTAGGGGAAAAAAATGACTAAGGCCCCAATAGTTTGATAAGATATTTGATAAATTCAGAATCCATTCATAGCAGTAAAACAAATTCTAAGAAAACTAGGAGAACTAGTTTAAAATTAAAGAGAACTTGATCATTTTAATAAAAAAAAATACTAAATCAAACCTATAGCAACTATGAGACAGAATAAGGAGATATTGAAAATGTTCCATTCAAGAGAAGAAGTATAAAAGGAAGTCTGTTATGTGAATATTTAATTTTTTTCTTTTTTTATTATCAAATCATAGCTGTGTACATTAATGCAATCATGGGGCACAATACACTGGTTTTGTAGCATTTTGACACATTTTCATCACACTGGTTAACATAGCCTTTCTGGCATTTTCTTAGTTACTGTGTTAAGACATTTACATTCTATATTTACTAAATTTCACATGTACCCTTGTAAGATGCACCGCAGGTGTAATCCCACCAATCACCCTCCCTCTGCCTCCCCCTCTCCCTCCCTTCTCTCTATTCTTAGGTTATAACTGGGTTATAGCTTTCATGTGAAAACCATAAATTAGTTTCATAGTAGGAATGAGTACATTTCTTCCATTCTTGAGATACTTTACTAAGAAGAATATGTAGAACACCTAGATAATGGAATAAGTTTTAATAAGTTAATCCCATAGCATTCAAGGCCACAACAAAAATTAACAAATGGGATTTGATTAACCTAAAAAGCTTCTTCACAGCTAAGGACAATCAACAGAGAAAAAAGGCAACCAGCAGAATGGGAGAAAATAATTACAAGCTACACTTTGAACAAAGGGCTATTATCCAGAATTTGCAAAGACCTTAAGGAAACCAGCAAGAAAACAAGAAACAATCCTTTTAAAAAGTGGGCAAAGAAATGAACAGAAGTTTTTCAAAAGATGAAAGAAAAATGAGCAATAAACACATGAAAAAATGCTCAACATTTCTAATCATGAAGGAAATGAAAATTAAAACCATAGTGAGATAATAACATATCCCTGTTAGAATGGCTTTATTGAAAAGTCCAATAATGGACTGATGCTGGGTTGAATGCAGAGAGAAAGGAACACGTATTCCTTATTGGTGGTACTGTAAATCCTACAAACTTTATGGAAAACTGTATGGAGATAGCTCAAAGAACTAAAAGTAGACCTACCATTCAATCCAGAATTCTACTATTGGTTATTTTCCCAAAGTAAAAGAGTGCTTTTCATCAAAGAGACCCTGGCCTCATAAAGTTTTTTTCACAGACCATTATCTTCAAGTGTTTTCCCCACATTCTCTTATAGAATTTCTGTTATGTCATGTCTTAAATTTAAACCTTTTATTCAAAGAGAATCAATTTTTGTCAATAGTGAGAGGTACAGGTCCAGTTTCAATCTTCTACATGTGGATAACTAGTTCTCCTAGGACCATTTGTTAAATAAGGATTCATTTCCCCAGTGTATGTTTTTGTTAGGTTTATCAAAGATTAAATGATGATATGTGGCTGGGTTCATCTTTAGATTCTCTATTCTATTCCATAGATGTACATTTCTTTTTTCTTTTCTTTTTTTTTTTTTGCCAGTGCCATGCTGTTTTGATCACTATAGTCTTGTAGTATAATCTGAAATCTGGCAACATGATGCCTCCAGATTTGCTTTTATTTCTAAGAACGCTATTGCTATGCAGGGTTTTGTCTGGTTCCATATGAATTGAAGTACTATTTTTCAAGATCTTTAAAGTATGACATTTGTGCTTTGATGAGGATTTCATTAAATTTATACATTGCTTTAGGTAGTATGGACATTTAAACAATGTTGATTCTTCCCAGTCACGAGCATGGTTTGTTCTTCCATTTGTGGACATCTTCTGTTATCTCCTTTCTCAAAGTTTCATAATTCTCTTTCTAGAGATCTTTCATGTACTTTGTTAGACATATTCTCAGGTATTTCATCTTCTTTGGCACTACTGTAAAAGGAATAGAGTCTTTGATTTTATTTTTGACTTGACAATTGTTGGCATATACAAAGGCTACTGATTTGTGGGTATTGATTTTACATCCTGCATTGCTGCTGTATTCCTTAATCACTTCTAAGAGTTTTGTAGTTGAGTCCCTGGGATTTTCCAGGTATAAGATCATGTCATCTGTGAAGAGAGAGAATTTGACCTCTTCTGTCCCCATTTGGATTCCTTTGATCTCCTTCTCATGCCTGATTATGATGGCTAGGACCTCCAACACTATGTTAAATAGCACTGGGCATCCTTGTCTGGTTCCAGATTTGAGTGGAAATGTTTTGAGTCGTACTCCATTCAATTTGATATTGGTTGTGGGTTTGCTATAAGTTGCCTCTATCAGTTTAACGACTGTTCCATTTAAGCCTGAAGCATCACCAAAAATTTATTACTGGGATTTGATCAAGCCAAAAAGGTTCTGCACAGCTAAAGGTTCTACAAACAAAGCAAACAGACAGCCTTTGGAATGGGAGAAGATTTTTGCTTGTTATGAATCTGAGAAAAACCTAATAACTAGAATCTACAGAGAACTCAAATTAAACAATAAGAAAAGTGCAAACAACCTTCTTTATAAGTGGGTGAGAGATTTGAACAGAAACATCTCTGAAAATGACAGATGAATGGCCAACAAACACATGAAAAAATTCTCATCTTTAATCATCAGAGAAATGCAAATCAAAACCACTCTAAGATATCATCTAACCCCAGCAAGATAGGCCACATCACAAAGTCAGAAAACACCAGAAGCTAGTGTGGATTTGGAAAGAAGGGAACACATCTACACTGCTGGTGGGATTGCAAATTAAAATAGCCTTTTTTGAGAGAAGTATGGATAATCCTCTAAGATCTAAAAGTAGACCAGTAGACCTTCCATTTGATCCTGCAATCCCATTACTAGGCATCTACCCAGAAGAACAAACATCATTTTATCACAAAGACATTTGCACCAGAATGTTTATTGTGGCTTAATTCATAAATGCCATGTCCTGGAAGAAACTTAAGTAACCATCAACACATGAATGGATCAACAAATTACAGTATATGTATATCATGGAATATTATTCAGCCATTAAAATATATAGTGGCTTTACATCTTTTACATTTACCTGGATGGTGTTGAAATACATTCTTCTTAGTAAAGTATCACAAGAATGGAAAAATAAATATCCAATGTACTCCATACTAATATGAAATAAATACATAAACAATTACTTGATTGTAAGAACAAGAAAACACTAATATAGTCTAGTTTGGAAGGAGTAGTGGGGAGGGAGAGGATGATTGCCAGAAAGAGGGAGAACATGAGGCGGGATCTCACCTAATGTGCACATTGTGAGGGTGTATAACATGCCACCTGGGTGAGGGGCTCTTTTATAAATAGAACTTTACCCTGGAAGTGAGAATAATGAAACCTAAAAATTTATACCCTCATATTAATTTGAAATAATAAAATAAGACATGTGCATCACACTGTAACACAATACATAATTTCAAAAATGTGGAATCAATGCTAGTACCCATCAATTCATAAGAGGATTAATAAAATGTGGTATGTGTATGTCATGGTGTACTATTCAGCCATAAAAAAGATGGATTAGTTATTTTTGTAACAATCTGGATGGAACTGAAACCATCATGTAAGTGAAATATCTCAAGAAGGGGGAAACGCACACAAAATGGATTTACTATTAAATTGGAACAAACCAATGAGCACACATGTTCACAGAGGAAAGTAAAAATAAAGTAGAAATCAACCAGGGGAAGAAGGGAGGAGGTAAAGAGCTAAAGCCTACCTAATGGTTACAGTGAAAACTATTTTAGAGTGATGGGCTCACTTATAGCCAGGTTACAGCATTGCAAAAGCAATCCATGCAACCTAAAACATTTGTGCCCCCTTCATATTTGGGGGGAAGGGGAAAGCAATAGTAGAAGAAAACCCTAGGATTATTTAGGGAATGATATTCTTACCTACATGGAATATTTTGAGAATCCACAGATATGCTATTAGAATGATTGAATAGTTCACCAAGATGAATACACAGAAACCCACTCATTTTCATGAATTAACATAAACTATTAGAACATTTAAATTTTAAAAAGACCCTGCCTACAAAATGACATATAACTTACAATGTACCTAAGAAAAACTTTCACAAAATTTATAAACCTTGTTGGAGAAGGCAAAAGATGCAAAAACATAAGAACTATACTACATATTATGGTTCTGGATAGAATGATGTAATATCACAAAGGTGTTAATTTTCCCCAAAACTAAACTATAATATAAAATCAAGGCAATTCAAAACTAAATCCAAATGGATTTTTAATGGGAATATTCTAAAATCATTATGAAAGGAATACTATCAGTAATGGCCAAGACATATAAATTCATAATAATAAGATGAATATATACATTATTATCCTTTTTATGGGGGATGAGTAAAGGGACCAAATCATTTGACAGTAAATTGCAGAAATTAGGACCCTTCATCCCTAAATACTTCTCTCATATACTTCTCTCAAAGCAAAATTACAACTACGCAATTTAACATATTTACATCATTATATAACACAATTCATACTAATTATCAGTAATTGTCTTCATAGTGTCCTTTATAACAAGACTCTCTTTCTCACATCCCAGATCCAAGCCAGGGATTTATATTTACACATATTTTCCTCTTTGCCTCCTTTAATATGTAACAGTTTCTCTCCTTTTCTTTGTCTTTTGTGACTTTGGTGGTTTAAAGAGAACAGGCCTGATGTTTTATAAAGATATCCCTCATTTGGGGTTTTTCCTATTGTTTTTTCATAATTCAATTCAGCTTACACATTTTTGGCAGAAATGTTACACATGTGATACAGTATCATTCTCAGAGGTACTGAATCCCCGTTTGTTGACATGCTTGACTACATGGATCTTGGTCATGTAAAGTGGTTTTTGTGAGATCTCTTTGCTGTAAAAGTACCTTTTAAGTCCTTATTATCAGTAAGTCATAGACGGGAAGATACTTTAAAATCCTGTCAATCTCTTATCTGCCAACCAATGCTAATCCTTGTTTTTTTTCTAACTCCATTACTTGTTCTATTTTTATAGTAATTTTGTTATTTGTGTTATGGCCGCTCTTTTTTAAAGTTGTGAAATTGGATATTTCTTTTTTTTTTTTTTTTTTTTAATAGACCAGTTTGGATTCAGAGCAAAACTGTATGGAATCTACAAAGATTTCTCATTTCACTCTTGATGCTAGACTTTATACTACATGTTTGGGCACAGTTATAATGACACATATCTACCTTTACTGTATTATACAGAGTAATTTTACTTCCCAGAATCAATCATTTCTCCTAGGAGCTTTGGTTACTTTTAGTAAGGAACTAGATTTAGAACCAAGATCTAGAAGATAGATGCTTTAATTATCTTTAGTGTTACTTCTTCCAGGCTTAAAACATTTTTGATATATATAAGGGGGAAATAATACTTAAAAATATTTAAAACAACAAAGCAAAATTAAAAACTTGTACCACACACAGTTTTCAAGGAGATGAATTAAAATGTTTTATATGTCTGGTGCAAAGTATAAATTACCATGGAATAAAACAGGAATTATTTTTACATAGTTGCACTAGAAATATTCTTGCATGAGTGCAAAGAGAAACATGCCCAGAAATGTTCACACGGCATTACCAATTACAGCCCAAATCCATGATGTATTAAATAAACTCTGGCATAGTCATAAAATAAAACCCCGTTTAGCAGTTAAAATTTGTGGAGTAGAAATTCATTTTCAATCCATAATTCAAACATAAAATATTTTAAAGAAAAAAGAAAGTTATATAAAAGATACTTACAATAGGATATTTTAATCTATTTAAAATACACAGCAATGCTATTTATGGTTTATGTGTATATTTGCACTTATTTCCATTGTAGAAACATGAATTAAAATGATCATCGTTAACCGTTTACTCCTGAAGGAACAAATGGATTCAAGGAGGCGTCATCTTTACTCTGAAGTTTCATTTCTTTAAAATTAAAACCTGAAACATACATAATTATATAGGTTTTTGAAATGTTTTATAATTTATATAAATTTGTGTAATTATGTATCACATGAGTTTTTGTCACATTATAAACATGTAGTGGAATTACTGAGGAAAACAATGGGACAAAATCTAGAAACTAAACAATATTAAATCTGATGGTTTGACCTAAGTATTTCCTTTTTGCAGGGAAATGTAGACTTCCTCGTGTTCCCCTCCCCCATTTTGCACTAAGGTAGAAAACTTTGGAAGGCAGTGTCTTCCTGTGAGAAGGAATGAAATCTGTAATAAGTTGCTTACTCATTTGAAGGTGCAATGAAGTAATTTCACATTATCATGAAATGTGTTCTGTATGTGTTAAATCCTGTACTAGGAAATATTTAGAAAATATAACATTCTAGAGGAAGAGGGTCATTCAACAGAGTCTAGTGTTGTAATATACTAAAGGAGACAGAATTAGGAACCACTTGTCTGGAGAAAAATTAATGTTACAGAAAGAAAATAAAATGTGGCTGATCTAAAGTAGAAACTATAAAACTACTTAGTAATGGAAACAATACAGTGGGCAAAAAAGGTACTCTGAGCAACAGGCCAGTTACTTTCATAGGCCACAATTAAAAGATGGTAAGACAGAAGTAAAAAATATGTATTTCTTCACGGAAAACAAAGGTAGAAGAGGCAATGGTTATTTGTCTCAGTGTGGATGGGCACAGTAAAAGGTTAGTAAAATTAAGAATTATGCAACGCCTTGAGGGGCAGGTATGTAAAGTAATGTAAAGAACTTGAATTATATCCCAAATCAACCCTAAATTCTAACCCCATTTCTAATTATTTAATAACCTTTGCTAGGACACTTGACTTCTCCGAGTCTCAGCTTTAGCATTTGTAAATAAGGAAGATGTATTCAATTATCTCTTATGGTCTGACCTTAGCATTTTACGATTCTATTAAATGCAAATCATTGCTTAATTGATACCATATTCCTTAAGTGTCTGCAAGGTGCAAGGTAGTTTTATAGTTGTTTTATATATGTCATCTCACATTATTTTCAAGAGGGAGGTATTATGAACTTTTTTCACAGGACTCAAATGCTTATCAAGATTTGCTAAGTAGTTCAAGGTCACTGAGCTAATCGGTGGTAAAGCTGATATATGAAGGTGGGTCTGAGTTCCAAGGTCTGTGCTCTTTCCAATATTCCACCTAGGCTAAAGATACTGACTAAATGGAATGATTAAGTAGTTTCTAAATGAGGGGGTGGCTAGCAGAGACCAAGAATGTGAAAAGTTCTCTGCTGAAATATTTTTCTATTTTCAGAATCATATGGAAAATCAATACATTTTTTTCAAAAGGCAAGAAAAGGTTTTACTGGTCCTTATTAATTAGAACTTGGTGTGAACCACATTAATCAGGGAAGCATACAGCTGAGATATTACTATTTCTTTGAAATTTTGATCAGGTAAAAAGGAAGGAGGCAGAACACAAGGGATGGGGGGAGGTGGATAGACTCTGTAGAATGAGATAATCAGATAAACTGAAAGAAGCAAAAAAAGCACTTGACGGACTATGGGATAGGAAAATATAAGTTCAGGGTAAAAGAAGGGCTCGAAAAGGAAGAACAGTGCTTATAACCAAAAAACTGCTCTACTTAAAGTTCTGGTAGAAGCTAATACCCCCATCACTGAATTAGCACGTGAAGGTCCTTTAGATACCTACACACCGCACTCCCCCAGTTCAGCTCATTCTCCTCTTTCGTGCATTGATCCATTTCCTCATTCATTACATAAATATTTCTGATATTTTTAGACTAATCTTCTCTCCCCAACTAAATCTCATTTTTGTTATCAGTGAGGTTGAGGTAACAGAGGGTTCAGGAAAGAAAAGAGAAAAAGACACTTTAAATAAAATGAAGATATGTAACTACTAACCTACTTCCTCCTTTTCCTTCTACAATAAAAATCCATTAAGAGACTTGCTGAATGTATGAATGTGAGTTTTTTTGTTTTTTGTTTTTTTTTCAGGACATTAGGGGGCACATATGCTTTGTTTACATACATAGTTTTACTCACAAATTGCGTCAAGGTTACAATGTCCCCCACCCAGACAGAGGGCACCATACTCAGTAGGTGCGAACTTAACCACCCTCTCCTGGTTTCATTTTCATTGAGATTTATTTCCATATGCGCACTTAAGTTCCGACCTGATATTGAACACATGTATTGGGTTCTATATTCCTGTGATGTTTCCTCTACAAGAACGGTTTCTGTTTTTTTTTTTTTGTTTTTTTTTTTTAATTATTATTTATAAAATCATAGCTGTGTACATTAATGCAATCATGGGGTACAATGTGCTGGTTTTATATACCATTTGAAATATTTTCATCAAACTGGTAGCCTTCACCACATTTTCTTAATGTGCTAAGACATTTATATTCTACACTTAAAAAATTTAACATGTACCCTTGTAAAATACGCCGTAGGCATGGTTCCACCAATTACCCTCCCTCCACCTATCCTGCCCCCCTCCTCTTAGCAGATACTAGGTCACCATTTCCCTTTATGGCTGAGCAGTACTCCATAGCATGCATATAGCACATGTTATTAATCCATTTATATATTGTGAGTCCTTAAGTTGTTTCCAGTCTTTGCAATTGTGAATTGTGTTGCTATAAATATTCATGCACAGGTCTCTTTTTTATAAAATGACCTTTTTTCCTTTCAGCATATAACCAGAAGTGGGATTGCAGGATCAAATGTTAGGTCTGCTTTAAGTTCATGGAGGCACCTGCACAAGATTTTTCATAAAAGTTGTACTCGTTTGCAGTCCCACAAACAGTGTTATGTGTTCCTTTTTCTCTGCATTCATGCTGGCATTTTAGGACTTATTAATGCGAGTCATTCTCATGGAGTAGGTGACATCTCACTGTGGTTTTGATTTATATTTCCCTAATAATGAGAGACATTGAACATTTCTTCATGAATTTGTAGGTCATTAGTCTATCTTCCTTTGAAAAGTTTTTCTTTATGTCCTTTGCCCACTTTTTAACATGATTATTTCTTGCTGATTTCCTTGAGCTCTTTAAAGATTCTGGTTTTTAGTCCTTTATCAGATGTAGAGCATGCGAACATCTTTTCCCATTCTATGGGTTGGATATTAGCTCTTTTGATTGTGTTCTTGGCTTTCCAAGATTTGATGGAAATCAAACCCTAATTTGATGAGGGTCCATTTATTTATTTTAGTTGTTACTATGATTGCTTTTGGAGTCTTCATGAATTCTTTGCCTAGGCTGATATCAGTAACAGTTTTCCCAGCATCTTCTCCTAGGATTCTTATAGTTTCTTGCCGTAAGTTTAAGTCTTTTATCCATAGTGATTTAATTGTTGTGAGTGGTTAGAGGTCAAGATCCTATTTCAGTCCTTTACACATGGCTATCCAGGTTTCCCAGCACCATTTGTTGAGCAGGGATTCTTTTTCCCAGTGTGTGTTTTTATCTGCTTTGTCATAACATGGAGGGTTTTTAAATCAGCTCTCCTACTTAGCCACCCAATGCCTAGAAACTGCTGTAACCACTTTGACAATATTTAGTAAATACTATCAAAAAGAGAAATGGCCTTATTTATTTATCTATTCTCCTGCTTCTTTTACTTCCCAGTTATCTTGCTTCTTTTACTTTCCTTTTTTTTTTTTTTCTTGAGAAAAAGAAAAAAAATCAGATTAAATTACAGAGAGGATGGATAGGATCAGTAATATTCTCTAAATTTAGGTTCTTACAATATATTACTGCTTCAAACACACACAGAAATATGGGTCTTTAATTTAAAAAAAAATTTTAGTGTTCTTTTTTTTTTTTAATTCAGGCAAAAAGTCATTTAGTTGCCACCATCCTAATTTTTTAAGTCAAAGATGATTTGGATCTGAAGACAAAAATACTTTTCTTTATTCAAAAAGCCTCATTTGAACATATATCCCAAAATGACTCTGATAACTGTGTTTAAATGATCAGAGGCCTTGGTGAGTTAGTCATTTTCTATTTCTGGGTCATTTACATCTGTCTGTTTACTTGTTGGATGGTTTTCATATTCTATCTATTGGGTTAAAGTACTAACATCTCATTTCTAAATTACATTTCAATCCATGTTTCATATAAATGGCCTGATGGAAGGATGCAATAAAAGTGTACTTTGTGATACTGAGTCCACTTGTGCCATTACAGAAAGCACAATGTCAGCACTTTCACTTCCATTATACACCCTATTTGCTCAGAAATTATATACAGAGCCATAAAAATTTGCCTTGCTGTGAAGTACTAGCTCAGCCCACGAATAAACAATTAGATAAAAACCATAAAATGGCTAACACATTGATTAAGAGTCAAGTTTGGGCCAACTGTGTATGTGACCTGGGTATAGTGGCACTTCACAGGGATTCTGTGATAATAAGGCAGAAACTACAAGACAAGGATTCTCAGGTGGGAAGAAAAATATCTAGGCATAGACACAGGTGCCTGAGGCTAGCTATTTGTCAGATGAGTTTGCTTGTTTCTCTGCCTTAGCTGAAAAAAGAATTAGGGTGAGTATAAACTTAACATTTGGATGGTATGCTGCTATCATCATTACCATGGGTGTGATCAGGAGAATTTTTGACCAAAGACCAAATAAATTGCCATGTCATATATATATATATGTAAAATCCACCTTATAGATCACAAAGTGAAAATTTCATGGTTCTAGGGGGTAAGCATCACTCACGGTTGTTAATTTTTTAAATTGATACAGATCTTTAAAATGTTTTCAGTTTTTTTTTCTTCAGACAAAAAGCAGCTTTGCTTCTACTATCCTAATTTTTAAACTAAACATCTTTAGTTTATATTTAGGATAATATAAAACAAAAATCTAGGTACTACCCACACTATTTCTTAGTCATTGATGGCATCTTAGGCATTGAACCTAGGCTGCTGCAATGAAAGAGCACAGACTCAGTGTCTTAATCCAGACATTTATTGATCAGAGTCCTAGAGGCTGGAAGTCTCAGCCTCTTGGTGAGGGGGTCTCTTCCTGGCTTGCAGACAGACACCATCTCACTGCACCTTCCCATGGCAGAGAGGGGAGTAAAGGGAAAGGAGAGAACACACACAGTGCAAGTAAGTAGCTCAGATCTCTCCTCCTCTTCCTGTAAGGATTCTGATTCCACCATTAGAATCCCACCCTCATCATCTCATCCAGACCTAATGACTTCCCAAAGGCCCACTTCCACACATCACCTTGGAAACCAAAGCTTCAACATATGAATTTTGGGAGGACACAAACATTCAGTCCATAACAGGTGGGGAGGTTTTCTCCTGAGGTTTATCTGGTTTGAAAGATCACATAAAGATTCCAGAATCCCTCTGTTTTATGATTCATTACTTCGGAAAAGACCTAGCTGCTGTCCCTCTCTCTGAAAATGATATTCTGACACCCAGGAGGATTCACAGTGATAACACCAGTTCAACTATCTTATTTCTCATTTGGATAACTAAAGAGTGATTCTCTAGTTTCTCTTAAAAGAGACATAAAGTAGCAAGTATGTAAAACAATTCATGATGTTATATAAATGCTGTGGAACATTCCATCCTGTTATATTCTTGAAACCTGTCAGGATTTGTTTCCATTTTGAAACTTAGTAGCTACGTGCAAACCATTTAATCTCTTCAGCCTTCTGCTTCATCTTTAAAATGGGAACAAAAATAGTACCAAATTCATAGTTTGTTGTGAGTGATATGTTAACCAATAAATGATAATGGATAAATGGATAAATGATTCCAAATGTTAATTGATAACTGATAAATGATAAGTACTTAGAATAATGCCTAACACACAGTTAACAACTAACTAATTACTAGTGAGGAGTGGCATGGCCTAAGTCTTACTGGATCATGTATTTCCAGTGAGAGTTCTCCAAGTCCTCATATTTGCAGACAAAGAAACCATCACTTTAGGAATGATTAGAAAATAAATCCTTTAGTTTGTACCCCTAGATTATCCAAGTGTCTATGACATAAATGAAAAGAAAAATAAAAAGGAGAAAAGTCAATGTATTATTTCCTTTTATTTCAAGTCTCAATTATTACATTTTGATAATATAAAAGTATTCATAACTCCTCCGAATCTTATCAGTTCATTACCAGGTGTTAAATAATCAAATGAGACATAAAAACATTTCTTTTAAGTTGTCATTTCCTTTCTCTGTGAATGTCAAACAAAAGCAACTACTACTGTCACATTTAATATTTTTATTGTGATTAAATAGTTCACAAAATATATGCTCATAAAGTTATGTTTGTCAACAAGTTAAATTAGCATTTACCATCAAAAAAGTGAAATAAATTGGGTGGTGCCTGTGGCTCAAAGAAGTTGGGTGCCAGCCCCATATGCTGGAGGTGGTGCATTCAAACCCAGCCACAGCTAAAAAAAAAAAAAGAAAGAAAGAAAGAAAGAAAAGAAAAAGAAAAAAGTGATAAAAATTAAAAGGTAGATTATTTCAGTCAAGTCTAGACACATTTGTATATTTATTTTGGTAAAGAATATTTTGCTAAAAAGCAAACTAATATTTTCTTTGGTTTCTCTGAGATAAGGAGAAATCCATTTTCTTATAAACAATTATGATTTCAGTAGAAGTGATAATCAATCCAAAAGCTACATCTCTTTTACATTTACCTGGATAAAGTTGAAATATATCCTTTTAAGTAAAGTTACACAAGAATGGAAAAATAAATATCCAATGTACTCTATACTAATATGAAATCAATATATAAGCAATTGCATGATCTTAAGAACAATAAAAGCCTAATATAGTCCAGTTTTGGGGTACAGGGAAGTGGTGGGGAGGACATTTAGCAGAAGGAGGGAGGGCAGGAGGCAGGATCACACCTAACATGCACTTTGTGAGGGTGTATAACACACCAACGGGGTGAGGGACTCTTCTACAAACAGAACTTTACCCTGGAAGTGAGAACAATGTAACCTAAAAATTGTACCCTCATATTAATTTGAAAAAAAAAAAATTATAAATACTCAAAAAAAGCTGCATTGGTGTGACTTACATAAAACTTTAAAGCTGATTGAATTAAATTATGCCTTCAAAATAAAGGAGCAAGATCTGATCCAAATTGCTACTATTTGAAATATTAAGTACACAGTCCCTTGAATATTGTGCTTTGGCAGAATCCATAAATCTTAAAATCACTTATCAAATGGCTCTTCCACCACATGAGAACACAAGCTGCAAGGTAGATTGAGTCTGCAAAGGAAATCAATAGTGTGCAAATGTTTCGCAGGTGCGGGGACGTGTGCTTGTCTCTATTATTAAACCCTCAGAATTGCTCTACTCCCAGTCTACAAGTAGAAGCTAGAATAGGTGAAGCTAATCAGCTAGAATTAACAAAGGTTTAAGGGTGTCAGTAATCCTGCAAAGTCCTTGACAGAAAAGATGTAATAGACAGAAATATACCATAGCATTTTTCTGGAATTAAACAGAGAGAAGTGGAATGAAGACCCAGGACACCACTGGCCAATTAAGGTCCAGCCTATTATAGCAGCTGATAACCACCTCTCCCTAAAGCACCTTGTCCTCTGGCCCCCATCACTCCCACCTGCACGATGAGAGTAACCAGTCTCAGAAAGGCCTGCATCAGACCAGCATCTCCACTGCCTCAACCTCCCCTTCTCGTGTTCTTTGAACAGTGAAGCATTCATGTATTATAACTACCTGCAAACACACAAGTAAATCATATTTTAAATGGATAGGAGAGAAGAAAAAACACAAATGAGCACTACTTGCTTTGGGAGCAATTCTTTCTCTCTAAACCTTCCAGGAAAAGAACCAAATTAGGAAGAAACATGCATAATGAAAGAAAAACGGGTCCATGCCATAAGGAATCAGAAATTTCAGCTAAGTGTAAGGAACATGAGATTAAAGAAAAAAAACAAACGTCCCTTATTTGGCTTAAAACAGTAGGCATACAAAATAATGGAAAGCAACAGTGAGGGCAACTTGCCCAGTCTTTAACAACCTGGGGTAGGTTTAGAGGTGAGTCCAGCTGTGGGACAATCAGGGGACTCATTTCAAACTCATTGATGCTTGTAGGATGGGTTCTGTTTGTAGAAGCCACACTGAGCAGAAAGCCCCCTGGTCTGATTATAAAAGGAACCTGCAGGGAATGGCTTTTGGTAAGCGCAACTGTGCCAGACCCACAAGAGCACTCCTGATGGTTTGGGGAAACAGAAAGCAAAGTCCTCATTGCAGAGGCAAACTTTTCCATTCCAGCTCTCATTTTCTCCCCACTCTCAGGCTGCTATCTTTCTGAATTTGCATAGTGAGTATTGCAATCTAGATGAAAGCTGAAGAGAAAATAATAGATTTACTGTAATTTCAGATAGATATCCTCACCACTCCCAAAGATATGTTATTGCTATTCCAATTTATGCATCCTTATAAATGAGATGAATACTTGCCTATCAATGGGTGGGGGGGGAGGAATCACCATTTCTTTAAAAGATAATACAATATGTTGCAAGAAATCAAACAAACACATCCTCTGAAACAGAGTAGCACAAAGAAGGAAAAGACACTTACAAATGTTTAATTTGTATTTTTAATAAGATTTTGAGATATTGCGTCTATAAAAGCAGAATAGCTCTATGCAAAAAGGGGAAGAGATGAAGGAGATCATTTATTGAACAAGTATTTATTCTTCAGCTGTCCTGTTGGAGACACTGAGCTGAGCTCTCCAAACACTGTTGTGAATGATGATGGCGCACTCCCTGCCCTTACCAGTGTCTGCATTTAAATGACAAGCTGCCCACCTAAACACAATTTATAAGAATTAGCTGCAAGCGTTCATGGTACTATGGAGGGAAATTGTGTGTGACACAGGGGCACAAGGGATAGAGGCTGACAAACTAAGTTGTGGAATCCTGGAAGGCTTCCCTGAGGAAGTGACATTTAAGCTGAGACAGAAGACATGAGTTGGTATTAGCCAGGCCAAATATGGGGAAAGCAGGAAGCAGGGAGAGGAAAAAATCAAATGGTAAGATTGACATTGAAAATAAGAAAAAAATCAATGACATGTTTAAAGAAGCAAGAGGCATGGGTGGCGCCTATGGCTCAAAGGAGTATGGTGCTGGCCCCATATACCAGAGGTGACGGTTCAAACCCAGGCCTGGCAAAAAACTGCAAAAAAAAAAAAAAAAAAAAGCAGCAAGAGGCCTAGAAGTCAGAAGAATAGTATAAGGGAGTAAGATACGACATTATGCTGGAAATGGAAGAAAAGTAAGTACAGTTTACCCAGGAATCAAGAAGAAGTATGTCGAAGACTTTGAATTTTATCCTAAGAATAATGGAAGACAAACAATGGAATATAATAGAGAAATAAATCCACACACTTACAGGAAGTTCATTTTCAGCAAAGTTGCCAAGGACATACATTGGGGAAAGGACAGTGTCTTCACTGAATGGGGCTACAGAAACCAGATATTCATATGCAGAAGAATAAAACTAGACCCCTCATCTTTCACCATAACCAAAAATTAGCTCAAAATGAATTACAGAATTAAATGTAATACCTAAAACTACAAAATTACCAAACGAAAAGTATTGTGGAAATGCTACAAGTCAGTGTTCTAAAAAAAATTTTTATGGGTAACACCTCAAAAGCACAGATAATAAAAGCAAAATTGGACAAATGAGATCATATCAAGCTTAAAAGCTTCTGCACAGAAAAAGCAAAAACAAAATAACTAACAACTAGCAAATTTAATAGGCAATTTACTCCTCCCTCTCAGGCTGTCATATCTCTAAATTTGCATAGTGAATGTTTCCAATCCAGATGAAAGCTAAAGGGAAAATCATAGATTTACTGTAATTTCAGGTAAATATCTAGAATCTAGAAGGAACTCAAATAACTCAACAGCAAAAAACTAAATATTCCGACTTTATTTGATTTTAATATGGGCAAAGACCTATATGGACATTTTTTCAAAAGAAGACATGAAAATGGCCGACAGGTATAAGAAAAGAAATGCTCAACTTCACTCATCAGGGAAACACAGATCCAGTTACCAGGAGATATCATCCCACACTAATGACAATGGCTGTATTAAAAAGTCAAAAACTAACAAATTCTAGTGAAGATGTACAGAAAGGGGATGTTAGTACACAGTTGACAGGAATATAAAGTAGTACAACCCTTGGAGGACAGGGTGTGGGCCCCTCAAAAGACTAAAGATATGATTACCAGATGTCAGCAGTCCCATGGCTGGATATATATCCAAAGGAAAAAAAAAAGAAGTTGGCATAACAAAGAGGTAGCCTTTCTCCCATCTTTACTGTGGCACTTCACAATGGCCAAAATAAGGAATCGGCCTAAGTGTCCCTCAGTGAATAAATGGGTGAAGAAAATGTGATGCATACACAAAAGAATATTATTTAGCCATAAAAAAAAAAACAACTGAATGTCATTTGCAACAACATAGATGGAAATCAGTCATTACATTAAATTAAATAAGCCAAGTGGAAAGATGGAGACTTTACCTCTTTCATGTTCACATGGATGGAGCTGGAACATATTCTTCTTAGCAAAGTATCTTAAGAATGGAAGAAAAAGTATCCAATGTGCTCAGCCCTACTATGAAACTAATTTATAGCTTTCATATGAAAGCTATAACCCAGTTATAACCTAAGAATATGGGGAAAGGGGCAAGGGGGGGGAGGATGGGTGGAGGGAGGGTGATTGGTGGGACCACACCTACAGTGCAACTTACAAGGGTACATGTGAAACTTACTAAATGTAGAATATAAATGTCTTAACATAATAAGAAAATGCCAGGAAGGCTATGTTAACCAGTGTGATGAAAATATGTCAAACTGTATATAAAACCAGCACATAGTACCCCATGACTGCATTAATGTACACAGCTATGATTTAATAAAAGTGAAATTATAGAGTTTGGAAAAAAAAAAGATAAATATCACAAGCTCCTACTCATGGTCATAAAAAGTAGATCTCGTGGACGTAGAAAGTAGAACAGTGGTTATTCAAGGCTGGGAAAAGGAGATGGAAAGGGGATGAAGATAAGTTGAGTAATGGGTACAAAAATAACTCCATTGAAGGAAGTATAATTTCTGCTAGTTCGGTTGGAAAATTATAGTTAACAATAATTTATTGTGTATTTAAAAATAGCTAAAAGGTAATATAATGTTTCCAACGCAAAGAAGAGGTAAATGTTTGAACTGATAAACATCCTAATTATTTTTACCATCACACATTTTATACAGATACCAAAATATCACATGTATCCCCAAATAACTATAACTATGAAGTATCAATTTAAAAAAGCCCCAAAATAAAAGTATAAGACAACTAAAAAATGATAAGCAAAGAAAAGACACAATCATATTTGTTCAATGAATTTTATTCTGCCAAATCTCTGGAGAACAGGTTGGCCGACACTAAGAGGATATGAAAGGAAACAAGTTAGGAAGCCACTGAAGCAATAAACACGAGCGATGAGACTGACTTGATGTGGGACGGAGGCATCTAGAGAGGATGAAGTCATTCGGATCCTGAAATAACTCACAGAAATTAAAAGCAATCTTGTTGATTAAAATAGACAAGAGAGGAAATTAATGATAAATTGAAAAAAGGCTTTAGTTAGAAGTGAACTCATGATATCTCCTAAAATTCAGAAGAAAAGAGACAGAAAGGATGAAGATGAAGATGAAAAGTCTTAGGTGGATAGGCCTAAGAAATCACACGTTAGGGTAAGGTGAGATATGGGAATAGCCAGATGGAACCCAAAAAAGTGAGAAAATAAAGGATACATCCACCCTAGGATTATTATTCAGAAACGAATGAACATCTTGTAAAGATGGGGGAAATTTCAAATATATATTACTAAGGGAAAGAAACTGATCTGGAAAAAGCACTTACTGTGTAATTTCAGCCATGTGACATTCTGGAAAAGGAAAATCTGTAGAGACAGTAGGAGTCAGTGATTGCTGGGGTTTCACAACAAGGAAGCAGGAGTGAGTAGCTAGCAGAGAGGACAATTTAGGGCAGTGAAACTATTGTACAACATGGTAAAGTGGATACGTGACATCATATAATTTTCAAAATCCATAGAACTTGGCAATGCGAAAAAAAAAACAAACAAAAACTAATGTAAAATATGAACTTTAGTTAATAATATTGCTATACAGTCATCCATTGTAGCAAATGTACCACGCTAATAGGCATTAATATAGTACCTGAACCTGCAGGGGGCAGGGAGGGGAAGGAAGTGGTGTATGGAAACTCTCCTTCATACTTTCTGCACAATTTCTTTGGAAACCTAAAACTCCTATAAAAATAAACCCTGATTTAAAAAAAAGAACAAGAAATAATATAAGACACGTTTTAAAAATCAAAGGAAGGCTGGAAGAATTCAAAGATAAAAATGCTTACCAAGTACCTGAGCTTGAATTTGAGTTGACTACATCAAAAGAAAGTAAAGCCAGACTAAAAAATGAGGTGTTTGGTAGTTACAAAGTCAACTAGAGGAGAAACAGAAAAGTGCATAGAAGGAGAGAAAAAAATGGTTACTATGAATCATCTAAATTACTGTTTAAAATAGGCAATGCACCAGGCAGAAAGGATCTAGAATATTGGAAGGGAGGAAGTGGACCCATGTCACAGGCCAAAGAGGAGTGAACACGGAAAGACCCGTATTTCTTGGGTGTATTCTATATAAGTGGGTGCCATGACAGCATGTGATATATTTGAAAAACAAACAAGAAATCAGATCTGTTGAGTGAAAGTAGGTAGGCTAGAAGAAAGTAGGGTGAAGAAGTGACTCGGTGCCTGTAGCTTAGTGAGTAGGGCACCAGCCACATACACCAGGGCTGGCAGGTTCGAACCTGGCTAGGCCTGTTAAACAATGACACCACCACCACAAAATAGTCGGGTGTTGTGATGGGTGTCTGTAGTCCCAGCTACTTGGGAGGCTGAGGCAAGAGAATCGCTTAAGCCCAAGGGTTTGAGGTTACTGTGAGTTGTGAAGTCACGGCACTCTACCAAGGGTGACATAGTGAAACTCCATCTCAAAACAACAACAACAAAAAAAGTGGGATGAAGAAAATTGATACCTAGACGATACACATTCTAGAAAGGGAATAAATGGCTCTTCTCCACAAACTGACAGATCCATGGTACGGCAGTCATACTGGGGAGACTGTTTGCTCATCAGCCATTCTGAGGCTCCATAAGGAAATTAATAAAACCTTACTCTTTCCTGCATTATTTTACAGTAAAATCTTTTACTGGGATACAAAAATTTTTGTTTCCAACTAGTCTCCCTCAGAGGTTGAGTTCTGCCACGCATTCCTAGAAATGTCTTCCATTTCTTCATCTGAGATCAAACACTTCTCAGGCCTTTGCCCTGTGTCTTCTCATGCTGCCCACAATGTTCTTCCTCATATAGAGTGACCAGATTAGAGTCTAAAACTTTCTTTACAATGCATTGGCAGGAATAAGAAAACTGAGCATCTTTTAATATCAGTATGAAAGAACCCAAATGAGCGATGGGAGACAGCATTGTTGATAGGAGCTGAGTTTCACCCCTTTCCTTTCAAAGTACTAAAACCCAATTATTTATGAAAAAGTTGAGTGGATAAAAGACTGCTAGAAATTCTGAAAAGAGTGGGCCCTTTTTATGAGACTATATCAAAAATAAAATCCTCAAACGAATATTAATAGTGTTGGGAAACGATGTTCCTCTTCACAGAGGAAGAGATGGGGGATCCACCTGAAAATAGTCACAGCAAGCAAATAGATTTACCGGGGTTGTTGTCTTATTTCAATTGTTGACTAACCACTTAAACTTGTGTAGACCTAGTTTTTCTTGGCCGAACGATCATTTCTCATTGTAAGGAAGAAAACACTTCTAAGCATCTCATCTTCTCTTCCTAACAGGGATCTATCAGCCAAAATTGCCATAGACGCATCCAAAGGCAGAAACAGGATCTGAGTACACATAACAAATGGATATACTTGACAACAAATCTAAAATAGATGCCAATAAATTCCATAACAACTATTTCTTGCTTATGTATATTAGGCCAAGTTCAGTCGATGTAACACTTTTATATAAATTCCAATGATTATTTCTGAGACAGAGAAAATGAGAAGGATTCAGGGCATCTATACCACTGCAGACAACTTCTCTTTGAAGAAGCAACCCCAGACAGAAGATTCATGGACGCTGAGTAGAGAGTAATTCTTGAGTGTACCTTGAACGTACAGTAAGTGAGAATGATGGGGTCGGATCTCAGAAACAGTGACTTGAGTGTTAAAGCAACCAGCTCTGAGTTTCTGATACTCACTGAACTTAGACAATTTACAGAATTTTAGTTCAAAAATACTATAATGACAGCACTAACCTCAGAATTATTTTGGAAGTTGCATTAAGGGATTAAAATATACGTGATGGCTCTCAATGCATTTGAGTGACACTGAAAGACAGTCCAATTTTAAAAATAGATGATTCATAAAATGACCCTTATAAATATAACAATTTAACATGTAAAAAATAAGGCATATGACTTTGAGTCAATTGCCAGTCCTTGGCCCAGAAATCCATACTGCCCAGTGGAGGGGAGGAGCTGCTTGTACTGGCTCTTGACTAATAATACAATTCATTCTCTCTTTTGAGGAGATTCAGTCTGTGATCTTCTACACGCCCTCTCTCTTTCCACTACCAGCCTACTGGGTTTCCACATGGCATCAGGGAAGAGGAGTAATGACCAGCACTAAGTGGAATTCATCACCACCACATCACTCTTATTCCTGGGAGATCATTGGATGACTATGAATCACAGGGAACCAGACTTTCCTCTGAGAGCTGTGAGGTTACTGGAAGTGACTGTCTTACACATTTATAATACTGTCCATTGTGCTATAAAATATATCTAGTTACTTGATACCCGTTAGTGTAGAATTACAAACTCGTTTGATCACAATGAAGTAAAATTAAAAATCTTTGCGGCAAGACTTATCAGAGCCTTTAGCGTAAGAAGGTGCATAGTGTGCCTCCAAGAAATGAATGGAGTGTCCAAAGCTTCATCACCGTGTGACTAAATGGGACCCCACATGTCGCCAGCCTGCAGCTTCTCCCGTGCAGCATATTGCCAGAGTCATTTTTTTGTCATTTCACATTTCAGAAAGCACCACATTTGAACACCCCACTGCTACATTACAAACTAAGATGGTGGAATGAGTCTAAACAGAGTAAATTCTTCTATTTTTTCATTCATAACCACTGAAGATAATTAGAAAAACAAACAAACAAAAAAAAAACAACACGCATTTGAGATTAAATAACAAACTTCCTTCAGAGTTTTCCACTTTGGAAAGATGTTTATCTTATTTGAAGACACTGTCCTCATTGAGAGAAGTTAATTGGTAGAGTCACAAAGCTTACCTATTATGGTAATTAATCAATGAACGCATTGATTCCAAGCATATTTGAGCATGAACTCAGCCATATGGCTGTGCTACAGAATGTCTCCAAAGAAGTGCAATTTTATCTCAGTGAAGTGAAGGTGGCAACCAGCACTAGCCATCAACTGGCAGGTGATCCCTTGTTTTGTCTGGCTTTAAGGGGTAGTTAAGACTGGCCCTGATAAATGTATCAAAACATTTGCCCAAACATACATAGCTCCCCATTATTTACATTGTAATTGTATTGGATAAAAACAGTTACTTGTTAAGTATTTTAAAAGCATTCATTTTCTTAAGAAGATAAGTATATTTCTCATAATCTTTTACCCTTTATTCATTTGCTTAGGTACTGTCTCTCTGCTTTTTAAAAGAAAATAGGCATTTGCATTATTCTAAGTTAATAAGGTGTCCTGTAAATCTTGACAGCTTCAGGCTTTGAAAGCAGTAGCAAAAACTGTTAAGAAAAGGGATAGTACGTACTTTCCAGTTATACCTGAATATCTTAATATTCCCAGAGGTCTTATGGTGTGTAGACTGTTGATCCTGCAAAAACTGATAATATGACTTAAAAAAATGATTGATAATTTAAAAAATATTTTACTACTAAAACTTAGTAAAATCCTTTAAAATACAACTCTTTAAGTCTTCTGTTAAATGGAAAACAAATGCTGCTATATTTTGGGTATTACAACTCTCTGCTTCTCTAACTTTACCCAAGGAGAATCTAGTAAAATATTTATACACAGATTCAGGCTTGGGTAAAGAAGATTAACTACCCTGGTAGATTAAAGAACTCTGCAGGTCAAAAGTTTTATCATAAAATGACTGAATACATTTTCATGAAATTTAAGGTTTTTAAAAATAGTTGGTTAAACATGTAATAAAATTTTACCACTAGTCAAAAATATGTTATAAAACCAAGTGTAAAAATGTTGCCAAGAACAAATCTATTCTCATTCATGTGCATTTTATATAAAACTAAAATATTTCTATTGTTCTAATTTAGCTAATGTAATTACTATATTTTTAAAAAGGGATATATTCTTTTTTAAGCCTTTATAAAATAATATTCTTGAAGGAACAGTTCATCATATACTGGTAACTGCCATAATTAAATTTTATAGCTAAAAGTTTATGTTGATATTATAAAACTTTTTTAAAAAACTACTGTCAGCTATAATGTAAAAGATAACTGAAATGATTTTATACAAGTTATTGCAATAGAAAGAGCATTCACTAATCAGAAAGACTTCTTTAAAAAAGGATAAAAATTGGGGTTTATAAAATTTTCATTTTTATTAAAATGGGGAAAGTTAACCAATTTTTAAGGAGGTTTGGAATGACACCAGCCTGACTGGGCTGCTGGACTCAGGACAGTAAGGATGAGCAGAACTGGGCGCCCAACCACTGGGAAAATAACGTGCATCAGATGAGGAGCCAGAAAAATGGTGGGAGGTATTTTGGTTCTTAACATAATTTTTCTCTTTAACTTGTGACTCAAGTTTTCTGAAGTGTTTAACTACATGGCAACAGGAAGATGCCACCATGGTGGCTTTTCCAGAACTGTGCACAGATCCATTTGTGTTGTTTGGGCCACCCGGTTTATACTGCTTTGTTTTGTCAGTCCTAGGAAACAAATATACCCTCCAAAACCACTGCCATGCTTACTATATAATTGTCAACACTTCTAACAGATGCTTACAGATATTGAATGAGAGCAAAAACCAAAAAAACAAAAAAAACAAATGGAGCACTCAGAGCTAGGCCTGGATAACGACCTCATTAAGCGGGACTACGGAGAAGGGCAAGTGGCTCTGCTGTTGGTTATTCTGCAGATCAGGCACAAAGAACACAGCACAGCACTCATGAACATCACGCGGGCTCATTACAGAATTCAAGTCTTTGCAACTTACTCAGTTTTAAAGGAAATATTGAAATAGGCCAATTAAGTAACAATTGAATGGAGTGGGGTTATAAATCACCTCAAAAACCATGTGAATGGACCTTATTTTTCAAACACCATCTTTTTCAGGTTCATTTTTTTTAAAATATCAGATTAATATGAGGATATAATGATTAGGTTACATTGTTTGCATTTGTTAGGTAAAGTCCAAGTTGTAGTTAAGCCCTTCACCCAGGGCTGTGCTGCATACCCTTACATTTGTGCCCATTAGGTGAGAGCTTACCAAAACTCCTCCCTCCTCCCCCTCCCCCACTTGAATTTAACTGTTTTTCTCTCATGTGGGGGTGTAGTTGTTTATCTTTTGGTTTCATATTAATATTGCATACATTGGATACTGGCTTTTCTATTCTTGAGACACTTTACTAAGAAGAATGTTCTTCAACTTCATCCAGGTAAATACCAAAGATGTAAAGTCTCCATCTTTTTTAATGGCTGAGTACTACTCCGTGGTATACATATACCACAATGTATTAATCCATTCATGACTTGATGAGCACATCTGTCTTGGCAACTGTTAATTGAACTGTAATGAACGTTCTTAGTATAAAAGCCCTTATGGTAAAATGATTTTTTTTCTTCTGGGTAGATACCCGGTGATGGGTATACCTTCAATGGAAGGTATATTTTGAGTTCTTGGAGGATTCTTTAGATTTCTTTCCATAGAGGGCTGGATTCATTTGCAATCCCACCAGCAGTGTAAAAATGCTCCCTTTTCTGTACATCCATGCCAGCATCTTCACCTTTGGGACTTCATGATGTGGGCCATTCTCACTGGGGTTAGGTGATATCTCAGGGTGGTTTTGATTTGCATGTGTCTGATGATTAGAGACGATGAGCATTTTTTCACGTGTTCAGTCTTCAGCATATACAGTGTACAAATGTCACAAATCCCTTATTAAAGAATATATATATAAAGAATGATTCCAGTGAATTGGGACAATGGGAAACATGGAAATGTTATCAAATATACTCACTAGATTTAAACTTTACAATACAGGAGTATTCCCTACTGGTAGGCAGCAAAAGAACACTGGAGAAAGGCTGCAGTGATCCAGCTGTCAGAGGCAGGGGCAGGAGGGATAAGCACTTTTCTTGCCAAATGAACCTTTTATCACTTATCCTCAACTTCTGAATGTTTTATCAGTGCTTCTCTGAAAGAAAAATGGAACTGTATTTTTTAAAAATAAGATATCAGTGACCACATGGCAATGGTTATTGAATCAGAAATTCTGTTCTCGGGAGGGCATGCGTAAAGGTTCTGGTGAGGAAGCTGCAGCACCTTTACCCAGCAGGCTGATCCCACAGAATCCGACATTTGATAGATGTGCAGTGTCATTGTTTTAATGAGATTGAAGTTCACAGCGGAAGTTCGATCACATCTCTTCAGAGTGGCTCATTAAACCTGTTATTGGTGCTTGCCCATTATACCAGTCCTCACAGAAGAAAACACAACAAAATTGGGTTCTAAGAGGTTTTATGTAAAGATTTTATCACTATATTTTATGTTAGAGCAAGAACTTTTCATACTTCCTGCCTAACAAATTTCAGTGTTTGTTTTTTTTTTTTAAGACACAGGTGAAATTTACCCCAATTGCCAAATATATCAAACTTATGCCAGTGATCTTTAAGACCTATAGAGAAAATTACATTCTGGGGTTTTTCAGTTTGATAACAAAAAGAAGCTTTCTTTTTCTCTGTAATTTCTCTGAAGTCAATGCCATTATTAGCCCCAAATTTCATTTGTGTGGGTGCCAGCTACCTCCTTCATCGAGTAGTTGTAGATTGCATATTATAGCTTTCTGTATATGCATCATTTACAGGTCCAATTTTCCAAGAAAACATTTCTGTATTTTACAAGTCAATAATTATTTCTGATAGACTAGACTGATGATAATTTACTTTAAAAAGAGATATGCACCTAATTTCACTTATTTGAATGGCATTTTTAAAACTTAATGACCAGAATACATATGAATTAACATCTAAAGTGGTTGGTTCATAAACCTTTATTTTGTAAAAATCCCTCTAAAATATATTTAGTAAATAAAATTTGAATAAATCTTTATTTTAAAAGTTCATCTTTCCGTGTCAATAAAAGCTTCTAACATTCTATATTCTATGTCATTTATACAAAGTGATACTATGTAAACTATGCTAAAATACATTTTTAAAAATACCAATTTTATAACTATTATGATATGTATTACCATAAGGATTATTAGCTAAAATATGGAAATATATATGTGTGTGTATAACGAATAAAAATTTAGTATATTGAACACAAGCGAGGATTAGATTTTTCTTTTTATGAATCTAATTAAGTAAAATTAGATCTGTGAAATGCAAGTTTTAGATGCTGAAAATATAGCTGTGGTATGTACAGAGCCAACACAATTGTGAAAGCTAGAAATAAATTAATGAGTTTCTCTGAGTCTTAGAGAGCAACTTTCATATCTTAACAATGAATGCTGGGGGAAGCTAATATACAAACTTTGTTCTTAATAATTAGTTACTTATCTAAATCTTTTCTTAGTTATTCAATTCCTAGCATTAGACCTACTTCCAACTACCTAGTTTCATGGCATTAAATAGAACCCTTTCTCAAATTGTAAGGGAAGTTTGAAATTTCCCTCTGAGATTTTATATGGAGATTAGCAGAGAAGTGAATTATTCATCGCTCTATAAATACTTCCCTTCCGAACACATGGGCCTCCGCCTGTGCCAAGCACTGTGCAGATACTGGGCCTGTAAAATAGACATAATGAAAGATTCTGCCCTGAACATGGTGACTGGGGGATTAAAGTAAGCATTCCTGAAGAGTAAGCATTTAAAAATGTTCTAGCATGTGAATGTTTGTCAGCAAAACAAACCAAATAATTGTGGTGTACAGATATAGACAGGATCCTTTTTATGTGTTAAGTTTGCTTTAGTGACACTGATTTTCAGATTACTGTGAATAGAAAATGAAATTCCTTTTTAAAAGTATCTGTCATTTTTACATTATTTATACATAAACAGACTGCCAATATTCTTGAATGGGGAAGCTGAGGGAGGAAAAAAATGTAAGAGGAAATAGTATATTTTATAAACCTGCATGCTCCATGATAGTCTTCTGTACACATGCTCTAAGGTTAATAATTATTACCTCATGTCACTGATGAGAAACCTGTAATGTTTAGAGATTAAGGGCATTTGCCAAAGACATTCAATTAATAAATGGAAGAACAAAGACTTGAGCCTATAACACCTGTTCCAAAGCCCATCCTTTTGTTACCACACTATGTTCTCTTTTACAATACAATTCATTGAAAAGGGAAAGCAGTCAACAAGGCAATTAGTTTTATTGTTAACAGGATACCAGTTTAACTTTTTCCTATTGAAGTGATACATTTACTGCATATAGTTTTATAGAAGGCAATGTTTGCACAATATAGTCTAAAAGTTATTGTGGAGATAAACAAAGGCACCCAGGTAAGAATGAACAAAGACTATCCAGCGCTTCACAGCATGAGAGGAGCACCATTTCTTGCATTTCTGGAGACTCCAAGGCAGACATGGGAGTGGGAAAGAATTATAGTGCAAAAATTAGAAGGCTTCAGGAATACTGGGGTTGAGGTCATTGTCATGAGACAGCTGGAGGCAAGCTACCCCCAGTGAGGACTCTCCTATGATTGGTTTGCAAAGCGTATTTGGCTTTCTCTGATTGGAAGCTGGCAGGCATTGACCAAGCCCTGTTTTGCAAAAATTGTTCAACTTCCTAGGCTGGTTGCTACAGAAGCTGTCATATACTCACATGCTCTGCTCACAGTGCATTCGAATAATCAGACCCAATATTAAAGACTGACAAAGATTGTTTCTGAGAATTCACAGAAAGGTGTTTAGTGCTATAATTTGACTATGTAAATCTAATAACCTGCACCATAGGATGCATTTCTTGCTGTATTTTCCCAATCAATTTACTCTCCCAGGCTCACACCAGACTTTCTAACCTCTCCTCTCTGCACATTTCCAGATCCTTGTAGTCTCACTAGTAACACTCAATTGTTGACTCAGGTTGTGATTTTTCTGAGAAAAAGAAATGCAATTAGAAAAGCACATTTAAAAGTTTCTTTTCTCTACCTACCTTTCTGCAAATGCAGTGTTCCCGTTATTCTAGATGAACTATCCCTTCTCACATTTAAGACCAATGCTGCTAATCATGTAGCAGGCTCCACCCTGCTTCCCTCCTCAGGGACATCTTCCCAGCAAGTCATCCCCTTTTACCTAGCACCCATTCCCCATCTCCACGTGTCATTAACAGAAACACACTTACACGCTCTTATTCCACCCTAAAACATCCTCCTTTAGGCCTTACGTTCCTATACAGTCACTGCCTATCATAGCAAAATTTCATAAATTGTTCTTCTTAATTCCAAAACCTGCCATCCAAATTTCAATGAATTCACTCTATTTGTTTTTTACTAATGAGAACTCATTTTTTGAGATTACATAGTCAAAAGTCCACTGTGTTTTTGACATATAGATCAATAGGATAGGATGGCTAGTCTTAGTTCTTTCAGGATGGAAGCAGGAAAAGTGTCAGCTACGTTAAAAAGGCTCATTATGAAGGGTTTTTCTCCCCATGGATAAATTCGTTCTTTTTATTCAAATATTTGCTTGGGGTCTAAAAGTACATTTTAGGTAAAAAAAAATATTGAGCACTATATAATTTTCTAATATCCTAGAAGAGTTTGGAGATTGAGTTTTAAAATGTACTTTCTTTAAAATATGAGGAACATTTTCAACAAGCTTCCTAGGTAGACAGCAGTAAAGTACGAGAAAACACCCCGAAGTGTACAGAAGATAACTATTGTATTCCCTGGGGCTTGACATCTTATTATGATTCATTTTCCATATAAATGAGCTTTTAAAAGATTAAACTATGTGAGATAATTATTATTCATTCAAATGTAATAAGTATCTTAACCCTTTGAATTCCCTAATAATGCTGTCCCCCAAAGATTGGCTGCCTTTTTAAATACATATTTTAAATTACTCAAGATTTCTGCAATTACAAGTAGATTACTGGGGTGGTTGACAAATACGATGATATACACAAAATCAAGGTCACTCCTACTTGTTTCTGGTTTAGGGCTTAATACTGTGATACTCCATCTAAATGGGCAACACCTAGAGTTGAAGAAAATGTGTTCAGGCTTTCACCAAAAATACTTCTTTTTTTTTTCTTTTTTAATTAATAGACTTCATTGTTTATAACAATTTAGTTTTACAGAAACATTGATTGGAAAGTACAGACGGTTCTCACACTTCCTCTCCCAAGCCCCAGCTTCCTCTGAGATTGCAACTTGTATTAGTTTACCATTATCAGTTGAGCTGGTATGGATACCTTACTAACCAAAGCCCATCGTTCACATGAGAGTTCTCGCTTTGTGTTGTGCAGTGCTGAGTTTTAGCACATATATAATGACACACATCCATCGGTATGTATCATACAGAACAGTTTCCCTGCTCTAAAAATCTCCTGTCCTCTCCCACTATCTGGTTTTCCCTCTCTTATACTGAACCCCAGATAACCACTGATCTTTTACCATTTCCATAGTTTTACCTTTTCTGGAACCACATAGTATGTCGCTTTTCAAGACTGCCTTCTTCCTTTTCATTGTGCTTTTAAGAATTCCCCATCTCTTTTCACGGCCTGTAGCTCATTTTTATCACTGTATAACATTCTACGGTTTTAAAAGACCGCAATTTATTTATTCACTCCCCTGTCGAAAAGTAGATAGGAGAGTGAATAAACTTGGCTGCTTCCAAGTCTGAGAAAATATAAGAAAGTTGCTATAGGCATTCACATTGAGGTTTATATATAGATGTAAGTTTTCTACTCTTTTGAATAAACACCAGAGAGCCTGGCTGCTGGAATCCCTGGTCAGACTATACCCAGGCTGCACGAAACTGGAAGTTCACGCTGCTCCTCCTCCTTGACAGCTTTTGGTGGTGTCATTGTTTTGAATTCTGGACATTCTACTAGGTGTGCAATATCTCATTGCTTAAATTTGCAATTCCCTGATAGTATATGGTTCTGTCCTTCGTTTCACATGCTTACTTGCCTTTGGAGTATCTTCTTTGACAAGTGCATGTTTTCAATGAACTTTGACCGTGTACCAGGCACTGCATTCTGTGCTTGGATCATTTGTCAGTCTTTCACAAAGGAAGATAATACCCTGAATTTACTATAACGTGGTTGCTAAAAAATAAAAATTCACCTCCTGAGGAAAGTGAAAGTTTAGATCATGGCAAAAATGATCTTTTCCATAAGGAAATTCACCACGAATAGAATGGTGTCCAAAATCTCATGCTCTTTTCCCTTCTACAGTGGCTTTCTCCAGTGAGAAAAATATGCAAATGCCACACATTTGTAAGAAGCATGATGTACTCCACACTCCCCTATCAGATTATACGATAATTTCACTCTTAGAATACACCCAACATATATTCATCAAAAGGCACGTATACTAATATTCATAACGGCATTAGGAACTACAAAAAAATCTAGAAAAATACTAGAAGCAACTAAACTCTGATACCAGCAGATCGAATACATAATTTGTGATGTACTTGTTCATATGGTGAAATACAAAAAAATAAAAATAAATAAGAAGCAGCAAAGAAAATGAATGCACACATTATGGCTACAAGTAACAACCTAGATGACTCTCACGAACATAATATTAGGAAACAGAAACCAGGCACAGAGGAGCAGAAGCTACGTGCTTCAACCTATATTCACTTCAGAAGCAGGAAGAAATGCTCATACTGCTGGAAGTCAGGAGAGCAATTGCCCTGGGAACAGGTGTACCTGGGAGCCATGAGAGGAACAGGGTTGGGAGGGCCTGGGAGGGGTTGGTGGTGTCAGGTCGTAGCCGGGGAGTCTTTTACATGGCAGTCTTTACGTAATTAAAATCTTGACTTGTATATTTGTAAGTTGTGCTTTCTTCTAAATATATGAGGTCTGACAATCATTTTGTGTATTCATTCTGGAGAAAGTGTTACATGCCTCATTTCTGAATATCACTATGGCCACCAGATGGCCACGGGGAGTACTTCTAAGGTGATCGTAGTGATGTTCAGCAATGAGGCATGAGGCACTTTTCCTAGGATGAGTTTGGGAACTTAATTGTCAGACCTCATATGCTGTGTTTCAGTACAATGTTAACTCTAAAAAACAGAGGTGCTATGTTAACATATTTAATTACCTTTAGTCTTTATACCTTTTAGAATGAAAAACTTATATCTTAAATAAAAATAAATCTATATTTGTAGGTGATAATTATTAATAACATACTGACAAAAGAGTAAAATACTGAATCTAGATATATTTGTATACCCCTATACTTGAAAAAAGTTTGAAATAGAACAAAATATATAAACATTTCTATTCTATATAATTTTTTTTTTTTTTTTTTTTTTTTTTTGCAGTTTTTGGCCAGGACTGCATTTGAACCCCTCACCTCGGCATATGGGGCTGGCACCCTACTCCTTTGAGCCACAGGCACCACCTATATTCTATATAATTTAATAGTTTGTATTTGTGTGTATATACTTTTCACATCTTCACACATTTATCTTTTATGATGAAATCATACTTTTGCATTCTAATATTCTTACACAAACACACATACATTTTGTTATCACATCATAACAAACTTCTAAAGGATACTAAGGTTTATGTCATTTGCATCCTGGAAGGATATGGTAGGAAGGGATCCCTTCAGGATATAATTGTGTTTTTTCTCTCTCCCAGATGTGTTCTGAAAAGTTAATGACTGACCATGGTGAAACTAATTGGAAGATATGAGGTGTGACTAGATGTACAAGCAGGCTGCACACAATGTGGTTGTAGAATTCCACAGTGCCGGCTTCAATTTGGGGACTAGGCAGAAGGAGCTTTGTATCTTGGTATCACTGAAATCTGGTTTCTATGGATATATAATAATGTTTGTGCATATTTATAGTGTACATGTGACATCTTGATAGAAGCATATTATATGCAATAATCAAATCAAGATGATTGTCATATCTATCTCTTCAAACATTTATCATTTCTTTGAATTGAGAATATCCAAATCTTCTCTTTTAGCTATTTTTAAATATATAATAAATTGTTAACTATAGTCACCCTATTATTCTATTAAACACTGGAATGTGTTCCTTCTAATGATATCTTTGTACATGTTAAACAACCCTTCTTCAACCCCCTCCCTAATATCTTTTCAAGCTTCTATTAACCACTATTCTATTCATTATTGCTATCATATTAATTTTTTAGCTCTCATATCTGGGTAAGAACATGTGATATTTATCTTTCTATATTTGGCTTATTTCACTTAATATAATGTCCTATAGTTTCATTGATGGTGCTGCAATTAACAGGATTTCATCCTTTTTATGGCTGAATAATATTACATTATTTATATACAAGTATACCACATTTTTTATCCATGTATCCCTTGACATTTAGATTGACTTCATACCTTGGCTATTGTAAACACAGCTACAGTGAACATGGGAGTGTAGATATCTCTTCAACATACTGATTTTCTTCCTTCTGGATAGATACCAGCAGTAAGATTGCCAGATAATACGGTAGTTCCATTTTTAGTCTTTTGAGGAACCTCTATACTGTTTTCCATAGTGGCTGTACTAATTTCCTTCCCCACCAACAGTGTGGGGTCACTGAAATCTGAATCTATTCCTCTTGTATGATTTTTTTAAATTTAAGATTATTACAGGGATACATACAATTTAGTTACATAGTTTGCTTTTGGATGGATAAAGTCAGAGTTACAGGTATGTCTTTGTCTCAGAAAGCATGCCATATACCCATACAATGTACCCATTGGGTGGGAATTTATCAAATCCCTTCTCCTGCCTTTCCCCTACTTAAATGCCATTGAGTTTTTCTTCCATATAAATTTATAGGTGTTGAGTTAATTCTAATTTAGTATTGAGTACTCTTATCATTTGTTTTCCTATTCTTGTAATGATTCACTAGGAGAATGGTCTCCAATTCCATCAATGTGTTACAAAAAATACCATACCATGTCATCATCTTTTTTTTATGGCTGAGGAGTATTCCATGACTTCCACATATCACATTTTATTAATCTATTTGTGAATTGATTGTCACTTGGGTTGTTTCCACATCCTTATGATTATGAATTTTGCTGCTATGAACATTCAAATGGATTTTTTTATAAAACATCATTTTCCTTTTTGTAAATCCCTAGCAGAGGTATTGCAGGATCAAATGCAGGTCTACTTTTAGTTATCTGAGTAATTTCCATATCACTTTCCATATAGCTCATATTAGATCTCAGGATGTAAAATCAACATACATAAACCAGTAGCTTTCATATATGCTAACAACAGTCAAGCTGAGAGTCACATCAAAGATTCAATATTCTTCAAGGTACCTCAATGCAAATGAATACCTTGGAATATATTTAACAAAGAAGGTAAAAGATCTCTATGGCGAGAGACATAAGACATTGAGAAGGCAAATTGCAGAGGATGTTAACAGATGGTTAAACATACTACACTCTTGAATTGGCATAATCAATAGTATTACAATGGCCAAACTACCCAGAGGGGTTCACAGAATCAGTACAATCTTCATTAAAATACTAACATCATATTTTAAGTTCTTGAAAAAATCCTAAGCTTTGTATAGAACCAGAAGAGACCCTGAAAATCAGGTGCAATCCTACAAAATATCAACAAATCCAAAGGCATCACTTTGTCAGACTTCAAACTGTAGTGATCAAAACAGCATGGCATTGGCACAATATGTAGACCTTTGGATCAGAACAGATAATCTAGAGATGAAACCATCCTGACAGAACTCTTATAAATCAAAAAAAAACACACACTGGGGAAAAGAATCCGTATTCAATAAAAGGTACTGGGAGAACTAAATAACCACATGGAAATGACTGAATTAGGACCTGGCACCTCTCACCAACTCACAAAAATTAACTCATGATGGATAAAAAGATTTAAACCTAAGACATGAAACTATAAAAATCCTAGAAGTGTGGGATAAACCCTTAAAATATCATTCTAGGGAATTTATGAAGAAAACTCCATTGGCAATCACAACAACAAGAAGAAATACATGGGACCTAATCAAGTTAAAGAGCCTTTGCACAGCCAAGGACATAATCAACAACGCTAATAAACAACCTACAGAAGGATATTTGCATAGCAAAGGGCTGATACCCAGAATCTATAAAGAACTCAAACAAATCAACAAGATCAAACAATACCATTGAAAAGCTGGCAAAAGTCATGAACAGAAACTTTTCTTATGAAGATAGACTAATGGCCAAAAAACACACGCAAAAAAAAAAAAATGCTCATCATCTCTAACCATCAGGTAAATGAAAATCAAAACCATATTGAGGTGCTACATAATCCCAGTGAGAATGGCTCACATCATAAAGCCCCAAAGCAACAGATGTTGGTGGGGATGCAGAAAGTTATACCCACACGCTGTTGGTGGGACTGCAAACTCTTATGAGTATTTTAGGGAGTAACTGTTCAAAACAGTTTAAAGACCCCACTTAATTCATAGTTACTACTCTTTACAATTCAGTTATGTTCACATTCTTCTCTCAGTCCTCACATCACTAAGCTAAACATGACTGCATGTATGTTCTTCTCAAGATTTAGCAGTGCTACTAGTAAACAATTTATTTTCTAGAGAAGAAAAAACAAAGAAAAAAACAAAAACAGAATACAAGGAGAAACCTGGGTCAGAAAGTCAAATCTCAGACTATCAAGTTAAAATTAAAAATAAAGGATTGACTTAAATGAAACCAGTGTAAAGGTCAATAATAGTAGCAGAAGAAGAAAATTTTTTTATTGTTACTAATCTGACAGTCATTGATCATTAAACTTGTCCAAATCAAATGATTATTTGAAAATATTCTAAAAGGGAGGGCTTCAAATTGCTTCTCTGAATAAGGATGTTGACTGCCTGGATCAGTCTGCTTCCAGTCTGATCAGATTAAAAATCCATGGCAAAGATCACTATGTAGCAAACAGAATTGCTGATTATGAATGCAGTAAAACACAGTCTGTAACACAAAACACTAGGTACAAACACATCATTCATTTTAAAATCTTTAAAATGTTTTACTATTGCACTTAAAATGGGATTAGAGATAATGTCTATATGTTGTGTATATATATTGATGCATTTATATAGATCAAAGACAAGTATAATCTGATTACATGTATACTTGTCCACTTCTATGAGCTACTTGTCTAACCTAGGAAGCAGAAAAGTATTTTTTAAGATTCTCTTTGTGTGTCACTTAAATTGCAGGCCAGACTTTCTAAATTCACTAAATATGCTAATCTGATGTGCAGACTTTCTTTGTGCAATGAAACCACTGTTCTCGAGGCTTTTAGAAATGCATGGTTAGTTACTAAACTAGCTTCACTAAGAGATTCCCCAGAGCTTTATTTATCAGTGAGACATTCCAAATCTTTCTAAAAACGTATCCGAGCATTCATGCATATGCATATACAAACGTGTATACTTCTCACTCCATACATATGTATTTTAAAAAGAGACACCTACTGGAATATACACTTGGAACAGACTATTGATTAGATCTTAAAAAGAAATATCATCGCCTTTATCGAACATGATATTGTTGATGGTTATTTAATTTTCTGCCCCATTGTTCCTTAGAAACGATGATGATGCTAAAGATGGTGGTAGTGGTGGTGATATATACATAAATCTCACTAACCATGTGCTACCGTTGCTATCAGCTTTCTCACACACAGTATGTCATTTAATTCTCTCAACAATTTCAAGTTTTACCTTTTACAGAAGATGAAATTAGAGGTTAGCCATGTTATAAATACCTTCTAAATTCACACATACAGTAAATATACCCAGCTAGTAAATGATGTACCCTTTAGTACATATTGGTTATTTAGCAAGTATTCGTAAATAAATGAGTAATGAGTGACTAAATAAGGTCTGATGTACATAATGAACAGCAAATTTGTTACATAATGTTACAATAAAAGAATAGCTTTCCAAACTACTCAATATATACCAAACTGTTTTCCAGAGCAATTCAAGGCTCTGTTAAATTCTATTAAAATAGTATTGTGTTTTGTTTTAGTTTGCTTTTATTACATTGCCTTAGATACTCTGACACATTTTATGTTCTAATACTTAGCTTATCTAATTGGGTGTTTTTCTTAAATTAGATACCTATGAAGTATTTATGAATTTATCAAGAAGACCAGCATTGGAAATTTGTTTTTAGAAGAGCACTGGGATAGGACTGAGTGAAGTTGTCTGAACAGCAAATGAGAGTCAAATGTGCTTATAAGCACATCCATTAAAGGTTTATGAATGTGTCACATACAACTCCCTGCAAATGTATTGAAAATAGAAAAATTTTCAGGCGAATCTATAGCCAGATTTATATAAAAACAAGTAGTCGAACCAGTTGAATAAATTAGGCTCGACAAAACACTAGGCAGTCAGTGCCTTGCAAAAACAACTGTATTTTGTCAAATGAATAAACTAGATAATATGACATCTGATCTTCTTCATCTTTAATTATTGTTATTTTATGAGTCACTGTCATTTTTTCACTAAAACCTCAGAAAATGAATATACAGTAGACATCCTATTTTTGCTTTGACCCTGAATTCACAGAGAAAAAACTTACAGATATGTAAGAACTTTTGGGAAATAACACTTGAAATATTATTGAAGAAAGACTACATTAATATTTATTTCCTTTCAATTTTTTACATTTTGACATTTTTCATGGTCCAAGGAAAGAGCAAGGGAATTATACTCAGATTTGTATTTTGAATAACTGAATTAACTGGAGGCAATTTAAAGTTGGTCTGACCAATGAAATTGCACTACAGGGAAATAGACTGCTTGCAGTTGTCTGGAATCATTACTCTACCGCAATAGTATCTCTTAGGCAAGAACAGTGTTTCTCGAACTTCACACATCAGAATCACCCAGAAGGCCTAATAGAAATGCAGATCAGGGGGTCCCAGAATTTGCATTTCCAGCAGGTCTCCAGGTGATGCTAATGCTGTTGGTCTCAGGAAAACACATGGAGACTTTGATAACCAACTGAGCTAACAGTTCCTCTGAGACAGAAAGTACATCTACATTCTATAGAAAATACATGATTCTCTATTGAGAGAGATTTCTTTTTCTTTCTTTTTTTTAATATTTTATTTTTTATTAAATCATAGCTGTGTACATTGATATGATCATGGGGCATCATACACTAGTTTCATAGACCAGTTGACACTTTTACATCACACTGGTCAACATAGCCTTCCTGGCAATTTCTCAGTCATTGTGTTAAGACATTTACATTCCACATTTACTAAGTTTCACATGTACCCTTGTGAGATGCACCGCAGGTGTAATCCCACCAATCCCCCTCCCTCTGCCCACCTACCCCCTCCTTTACCTCTTCCCCCTATTCTTAGGTTATAACTAGGTTATAGCTTTCATTTGAAAGCCCTAAATTAGTTTCATAGTAGGGCTGAGTACATTGGATACTTTTTCTGCCATTCTTGAGATACTTTACTAAGAAGAATATGTTCCAGCTCCAACCATGTAAACATAAAGGAGGTAAAGAGATTTCTTGACTTAA
>CAUYPK010008878.1:0-26381 GCA_963574355.1 Loris lydekkerianus | reverse complement strand
GACCATATGATTCTCTCAATTGATGCAGAAAAAGCTTTTGATAATATCCAGCATCCCTTCATGATCAGAACATTTAAGAAAATTGGTATAGAAGGGACATTTCTTAAACTAATAGAGGCCATCTACAGCAAACCCACAGCCAATATCATATTGAATTAAGTTGAATTGAAATCATTTCCACTTAGATCAGGAACCAGGCAAGGTTGCCCATTGTCTCCATTGCTCTTTAACATTGTAATGGAAGTTTTAGCCATTACAATTAGGGAAGAAAAGGTGATCAATTGTATCCACATAGGGTCAGAAGACATCAAACTTTCACTCTTCGCAGATTATATAATCGTATATCTGGAAAACACTAGTGATTTTACTATAAAACTTTTAGAAGTGATTAAGGAATACAGCAATGTCTCCTAGAATGGCTACAAAATCAACACCCATAAATCTGTAGCCTTTATATATACCAACAAAACCAAGCCGAAATAACAGTCAAGGACTCTATTCCTTTCACAGTAGTGCCAAAGAAGATGAAATATTTAGGAGTATACCTAATAAAGAATGTAAAAGATCTCTACAAGGAGAACTATGAAACTTTAAGAAAAGAAATAGCTTAAGATGCTAACAAATGGAAAAACATACCATGTTCATGGCTGGGAAGTATCAACATTGTTAAAATGTCTATACTACCCAAAGCAATGTATAATTTTAATGCAATTCCTATTAAAGCTCCATTGTCATATTTTAAAGATCTTGAAAAAAATAATACTTCATTTTATATGAAATAAGAAAAAATCTCTACTAGCCAACACATTACTCAGAAATAAAAACAAAGTCGGAGGAATCACGCTACCAGACGTGAGACTGTATTATGAATCGATAGTGATCAAAACATCATGGTACTGGCACAAAAACAGAGAAGTAGATGTATGGAACAGAATAGAGAACCAAAAGATGAATCCAGCTACTTACCGTTATTTGATCTTTGACAAGAGAATTAAAAACATCCAGTGGGGAAAATATTCCCTATTTAGCAAATGGTGCTAGGTGAACTGACGGGCAACTTGTAGAAGATTGAAACTAGACCCACACCTTTCACCATTAACTAAGATAGACTCTCAGTGGATAAAAGATTTAAACTTAAGACATGAAACTATAAAAATAATTGAAGAACGTGCAGGGAAATCTCTAGAATGAATCGGCCTGGGTGAATATTTTATGAGGAGGACTCCCCAGGCAATTGAAGCAGTATCAAAAATACACTACTGGGACCTGATCAAACTAAAAAGCCTCTGCACAGCCAAGAACATAGTAAGTAGGGCAAGCAGACAGCCCTCAGAATGGGAGAAAATATTTGCAGGTTATACCTCTGATAAAGGTCTAATAACCAGAATTCACAGAGAACTCAAATGTATTAGCAAGAAAAGAACAAGTGACCCCATCTCTGCGTGGGCAAGGGACTTGAAGAGAAACTTCTCTAAAGAAGACAGATGCATGATCTACAAACGCATGAAAGAAAGCTCATCATCCTTAATCATCAGAGAAATGCAAATCAAAACTACTTGGAGATATCACCTAACCCAAGTAAGAGTAGTACACATAACAAAATCCCAAAACCAGAGATGTTGGCGTGGATGTGGAGAAAAGAGCACACTTCTATACTGCTGGTGGGAATGCCCACTAATATGTTCCTTCTGGAAGGATGTTTGGAGAATACTTAGAGACCTAAAAATAGACCTTCCATTCGATCCTATAATTCCTTTACTAGGTTTATACCCAGAAGACCAAAGATCACAATATAACAAAGACATCTGTACCAGAATGTTTATTGCAGCCCAATTTAGAATTGGTAAGTCATGGAAGAAACCCAAGTGCCCATCGACCCACAAATGGACTAGCAAATTGTGGTACATGTATACCATGGAGTATTATGCAGCCTTAAAGAAAGATGGAGACTTTACCTCTTTCATGTTTACATGGATGGATCTGGAACATATTCTGCTTAGCAAAGTATCTCAGGAATGGAAGAAAAAGTATCCAATGCACTCAGCCCTACTATGAAGCTAAATTATAGCTTTCACATGAAGGCTATAACCCAACTATAGCACAAGACTATGGGGAAAGGGGCAAGGAAGGGGAAGGGAGGGGGGAGGTTAAAGTGGTGGGAGGGTAATGGGTGGGGCCACACCTGCAGTGCATCTTAGAATGGGTACAGGTGAAACTTACTAAATGCAGAATACAAATGTCTCATACAATAACTAAGAAAATGCCATGAAGGTTACGTTGAACAGTTTGATGAGAATATTTCAGACTGTATATGTAACCAGCACATTGTACTCCTTGATTATACTAATGTACACAGTTATGATTTAACAATAAAAAAGAAAAAATATAAAATAAAATTCTTATAGGATATGTAACACTATGAGATAAGAAAGTAAAGCATATCTATATTTTCTAAAATAACAAACAAAATAAATAAACAAATTATATCAGGAAGCTGAACTTACCCCTGGGAGTCAGTGTCTGTGCATGGACAGGCTTCCACACACACACTTCTCCTCTGCTCTGAGGTAGTAGCGCTGCTTGGGGAGGCCTGTGACAGGTGTTCATTTTGTTCCGTCCTCACAGTGAGCCGGGTTCACTCCAGTGCCAGGAAAGTGATTATCTCAATTTGACACAGAAAAAGACTATGAGTTTCTTCAGACTAGATGATGGATAAAGTTCACTGGATACAATCTGTATATTCAACAATCTCAGTCTGAAGGGGTTGCCATAACCTCCCTGAACCCTGGGAGGTGGCGGACTGCCATTCACACGGACTGGAGGGTGAAGGGCGAGGTGCATGGTGGTAAAGTTCTCTTAGGTCTTTTCAGAAAATCTCTTGTTATTCTCACATAGATTTTTATTACTGTCTAGAACTTCTCTGGATATTTGTGTCTTGGGCATTTCTTTCCAGTAGTGCCAATCACCAGTATTAGTTTCAATTCATGTTTATTCTGCCAAGTTGGATAAAGAAAATTCCATTTATCAGAAATATTTCCCTCATAGAAGATCCAAAGTTAATACCAGACTGAAGTCTATTCATGTGGTTACATGACTGTCATATCGAATGTTCTTTTAATAATACTTAGGCAGGGTTGTTTTTCTCACCTTCCTTGAACATTTCTTTTGTATTAAGCAGAAAACCAAGCTAATATCCCTCAGTATTATCAGAGGAAGTCTTTTTTCTATCCAAAGGTGGCAAAATATTTTATCAAATAAAATAAAGTATTTCACCTTCATTTGCCATTTGAATGATTTCTATTCTTTTGTACACACAATTCCCACTCCTGCTCTAATGTGAAAAACAGAGCCCCATTAGATTTGTTTCTTTTAGAACAATAATGATTCATGATCAAATTAATCTGGAGGTTCCTAAATGGTACTGCACTTAGAACTGCCCGGGGTGTTTATAAAATCCCCAAAGCCCAGGCCACACTACCTGGTAACTAAATCAGAATGTCTGGGGGTGAGAACATGGTAGTGGGATTTGAGACCAACATTTCAAGCAACAACTAAAATCTTTAAAAACTCTCTTATAAAAAATACCTACAAATTCTGAATAAAATTAAATACATCTTTATGTTGATATTGTAAATAAATATTCTTTATGTTTTGCTGATCTTACAACAATTAAGGTAAACCACAGGAGAGGGAACTTAAAAAGACCATATTCGTATAATAAACACTGAAATTTGTTAATTATTAGGAGAATGTAAAATCAAGTCATAGTTCCTAAAACTCTATGTCACTAATCAGTAGATTTTTTTTCTTAAATAGCCATGACTAATGGCAAGGTGTGGGACAAAATGACTAATTCACTTCTGGCAGATTTTAAATTGGCACGCCCCTTTGGAGAGCAATTTCACCTTCTCTGGTGAAGAGGAAGATGCATGTATATTACACCCCAGCAACCATACTTCCCCCAGAAATGGCCACATGTGCTGAGAGAGAGGGGTACAGGAATACTTGTACATTATAGCATTTCTTATAATACTGAAGAATTGAAACTGTCTGAATTTCCATTCTAGAAATTGTATACACAGGCACTGATATAAAAGAAAACCTCTTGTACTAATGGAGATAATTACTTAAAAAATGGCTAAAAAATTAATTTCCAAAATGATCACATAACATAATACCTTTAATATGATTTTAATAAATGCAAAATAAATTACATGCTCTTTGGAGATAATTACATGTAAGATGATCTATATAAATGTGCATGAGAATTTAAATGCCAAATTCAGGGTAAAGGTTACCTCTGAGTAGACACAATGGAGATGAGGTCTGGGAAGAATAAATTGGAGGCTTCAATTGTATTTTATTTTTTTTACTTGGTAGTAGATGCACAAGTGACTACTATATTATTAACTATATTTTCTTGTGCCAAAAGTAATTTAGCAAGCAATAAATTGCTTGTTATACACTTTAACCACTAAAAATTTCTTGCCTCGATTTTGCAGTTTTACTTTTCAACTTGAAAGTCTCTTAACCTAAGCATATGGTAATTTCTGAAGCCCTGACTTTAACATTATTTTTAACCTGTAGTTATAGTTCCCTACACTGGAAAGTTTTATTCCACACTTTTGGGTCAAGATGCTGACTGATAAATTCTTTAACCTATAATTATTTTTCAACGTGAGTAAAAGATTAACTTTTCCTACCACACTTAGAGTTTGCAGATACTATAATATTTCCCTGACCACTTCAGAAGTAAGATACATTTGCATGAGAATTAAAAAATTGTTGCCCTCTGTTCCTTGCAACAACAATGCATTAGCACTCACACCATTTCTGCCTAGAATGTTTCTGACGCCTGCTCCCTGGAGCACTCACAGAGGTGGTCAGACCCTCTTCCATTCTCAGTGTTATCACTGCAGGTATTTCTGCCTCAAGCGTTGTAATCCAGAATTGCATTTCTAGTTTGTCTTATCAGATGAACATCCTTTCTAATTGTTTTCTGCTCTCTGGTTTATTGATCATTTATTCACTCCTAGTTTTAGCAAGTGTTGATAAAATTAGCTATAAATTGTAAGTGTCTCCACACACTACTCCCCATACAGTACAGGTGTCACTAGTGTACCTCACTGGAGCAGGAGGACACCTTCCATTCCCAACTCCCAAAACGTTTAGAGTAATGTGCCAAAGATCATCTGGACAAAAAAATCTCATGTCTAGAATCTGGCATAATCTTGCTTCTTTTTGATATTCTTATGTCATTCAAAAGTCATCTAAACTGTTAAGTAAGTACACATCCATCAACAGTCTGGACAGTTATCAGAAGGGTGAAGTTAATTCGAAAGATAGCCCTGTGTGGCACTTTTCATGTCACTTTTTTAAAAATGTCAGAATATTACAGAGGTATACACATTACACTTTTATGCCTTTTTTTTTTTTTTTTTTGCAGTTTCTGGCCAGGGCTGGGTTTGAACCCACCACACCACCTCCAGCATATGGGGCCAGCGGCCTACTCCTTTGAGCCACAGGTTCCACCCACACTTTTGTGCATTTTAAGTGATAGTTGTAAGTGTGCCCTTCACTAGGAATATGTTCATTGTACTAGTTAGGTGTGATTTTACCGCACACCTCCTCCACCCTCCCACTTAATTCTTCTGAGTTTTACTTCCGTCTGCGTGTGAGAGTTGATTGACTAGTTACAATTTAATATTGAGTACATGTGGTGTTAATTTTCTATTCTTGTGATACTTCACTTAAAGGATAGGCTACAATTTTATTCAGGTTGTTACAAAAGCTATTAAATCATCATTTCTTTTTACAGCTCATTAGTATTTCATGGTGTACATAGACTACATTTTATTAATCCACTCGTGTATTGATGGACACTTCGGATGTTTCTGCATCTTTGCAATTATGAATTGTGCTGCCATAAACATTCAAGTGCAGGTGTCTTTGTACCATATCTTTTTCCTTTGTGTAAAAAAACCTAGCAATGAGATTGCTGGATCAAATAGTAGGTCTGTCTTTCTTTCTTTCTTTCTTTCTTTCTTTCTTTCTTTCTTTCTTTCTTTCTTTCTTTCTTTTTCTTTATTTGAGACAAGGTCTCACTTTGTTGCCCTCAGTAGAGTGCTGTAGTGTCATAGCTCATAGCAACCTCAAACTCTTGGGCTCAAATGATCAACTTGCCTCAGCCTCCCACATAGCTGGGATTACAAGCACACCCCAGCTATTTTTAAGTTCATTGAGGTTATTACTATACAACTTTCCATGGAGGCTGTTCTAGTTGGCAGTCCCACCAACAGTGTACAAGTGTTCCTTTCTCTTTATCCACACCAACATTTGTTGTTTTAGTACCATTTATAAAAACATCCAATGCTCTTTAATATTTTTACATATAAAAGGCTCTGACCAAAGAAAGACACAAAAGCATACCTAACTGAGCAGGCATATTTCCTGGCATATGACTCCTCACATGCAATTTGCTGCTAATGGTGTTACACGATGGGGTGAGGCATTAGTTAGTTATGGCCCTTCAAGAAACTCTGTTTTCAAAATTTCTAACTTCTGTTAAGTCCTAATGGCTCTAGAAAGTTTCCATACATAACTTACCTGAGAACTAAGTGGAAATGAGAACTCCACCATATTCCAGAATCTTTACTAACTGATAAAATAAAATACAATGTAATTTTAATTTTTGAGGTTAAATATGCTAGCAGATACATTTTTCTAGCAGAACCATAGTTTAGTCCCATTTTAACAATCAGAATTTGAAAATTACTAAGTTTACATAAAATTATTCTCTGGGCTATCCCCAAAAGTAAAGAATATCTTGAATTTCACGTGTATCACTGTTTTTGTTCAAATTCTTATTACCAACCAAAAGCAACAAAAAACCTCCAACAAGATGGAATTACTAAAAGTAAAGGTAACAAAATTTTTCAGTCTGAATTTTCAGAGTGTGTGTGTGTTGACAGAGTGTCTCACTCTATCGCCTTGGGGAGTGTGCCATGGCGTCATCATAGCTCACAGCAACTTCAACTCTTGGGCTCAAGGATCCTTCTTGCCTCAACTTCCCAAGTAGTCAAATATCTGGGACTACAGGCAACTTCCTCAACACCCAGCTAGTTTTCTTACTTTTTGTAGAAATGGGGTCTTGCTCTTGCTCAGGCTGGTCTCTAATTCCTGATCTCAGGCAATCCACCCATCTCAACATCTCGGAGTGCTAAGATTACAGACATGAGCCACCATACCCAGACAGAATTTTCAGTTTGAGAAAACAAATTCTGACATGATTTTTCCCTCCATGCTGCAGAATTGGCTAAAAAGAGCTCTTGGCTCTGCCATGATCAGAATATTATAAATCAACAAGCCATTCCACTCCTGCAGTTTTAGAAATTAGTAAAGTTAGCACAAGAATTAGACACTAATGCTTTACCCATGCTTCTAGTCAAAATTTCTCTCAGGCGTGAAAGAATTGTGGAATTTCAATTTCATAGATGATCCTTAGTGATAAGAAGAAAAGGGTCTTTTTTTTTTTTTTTAAAGTGGGGAGGTTGGGTTGGAGGATGGGTTCTATACTGGAAAGGTGGGATTTATTTCCAGGGAACTACCAAAATGTAAGTAGGTAGTGGGGGTTATCAAAATATTCAGGCACCTGCCCAGAGTAGGTTAGTAGGACAACTAACCAGACACCCACCACAATTTCCACTCCAAATTTCTAAACAACAAAACTATAACAATATCTTTGAAAATAATATGTTGCTATGCCACCATTTACCAATAAAAATATGCCTGTCCTTCCTCAAAAGGCATGGCCCAGTTTCATCAGTTACAGACTTTGGCTCCAAGTCTAGGATTTTAGATCAATGGCTGTTCCTTAGCTCAATAATCTGTATAGTGTATATTTAATAATAAAATTAACACTGACAGGTACATCCTTTAAAGTAAAAAGTAGAAAAGCATGTGATAAAAAACATGTTAATAGAAGTAATTTGTGGGCCAATTCTATGGCTTTCATGCTTTCAATTAGTCACAGGGAAAAATTAATATTTATACTAAGTTTCCTTGATTTCTTGTTACATGTCACTTTTGCTGTCAGTCGGCATTGTGGTTGGCTGAGAATAATTTAATTGGTTGGATGTCTAAATGTTTCCGAAGAATGAGAACCTCTGTTAATATTACAATAAAGGGTTGTGGTTATTTTCCTTTAATTTTAACCACCAGACATAGAATCTTGGAAATACCTTAAATCCTCTGTGCTTACATCTTTTAATAGCAACACTAGTGTTCATTGCTGATTAGAGACATTCTAACCAAAATGATATAACCAACTTATCTTTTTTCTGTTTTTTCAATAATAGGAGAAACCTCAAATGATCATTTATGGGAATTTGGCAGTCACAATTCTAAATTTATTAGAAGAATGTTTTGAATCCCCTAGTGAACATTTTTGTTGTTGTTGTTGCTAAAATCTCCAAAATAGCATAGCTCTAAATATCATGTTTGAGGAAGTCAGCACTGTATGACTTGTCCAGAAGTTTTGATTAGATACTGACACTCTGGTATCTAGCATTTGTCCCCATGGGCACACATCTCTAACTCTATGATAAATGGTGATCTGAACTAGTGTTCAGAGGTTATGCCAAGTCAGAAACACAAAGGTTGTCTTCTTGTAACATCGTAGAGTATTCTATAGAATATTCTGCTATTTTGTTTGTTTGGGGAGTTTTTTGCAGTTTTTGTCAGGGGCGGGGTTTGAACCCACCACCTCCGGTATATGGGGCTGGCGCCCTACTCCTTTGAGCCACGGGCACAGTCTGAATATTCTGCTATTCTTTAAGTTTACCCATTACTTTTATTAAGTGATCAGAGATATAGTAAAACATATGCTTATATCAATTTATTTTTTCTTCTATTGCTATAAGGATAGTTTCTTGATCAAATAATTTTTCAATGCATACAAGTAAATGAGGATTTGTTAAAGATGCAGCAGGATGGTGGCTAAAGAAAATCTGCACCCACAATACATTTCTGTAAAACTGAAGGCAGATAGTAGCTTCCTCCACAGTAGAATACATTCAGTATAATCCACTTGCCAGTGGGAGGCAGGTAAGGAGTGTTACTATGTGAAAGGTTCTGAATTAAGTTGTAGTGGTAGCCAATTCAGGTTTGGTGAGGAAAAACACAAAGACAGGTTAATGAATCCACACATAGCCTTTATTTCTTGCTGAGGCCAATTAGAAAAAATGTTAATTAATCCAAATATTGCCATTATTCTTGCTATACTCAATTTGCTAATTAACCTATTTAGCAAGCAATTTGGTAATTGAAAAAAAGGATCACTAAGAGATCATTTTTCACTTGATTATTAAGAGGTTTTTGCAGTGAGCATCACTGGATAAGTATTGACTTGGAACATGTATATGTTCAGTATGAGTCTACAATGGAAAGTTATTGATATATCTCCAAACTTCTTTTTCATCAATATCATAATATTGATTCTTCCACGTTCCCAGATACCTGTCCAATTTATTAGCCACTGATCATCAATCATTGTGCATCTTTAACTCTGTCAGACAATGAACTACTAAAGTGGATGATGAGAAACCCCTCTTAAAGTTGTTCCAATTCTTGGAGTATTTTTCTTTTTCAATATCTCTCAGACTGAGGCTGTATAATGCTATCTTAGCCCAGATTTAGCTTGTGAGAACATATTAAAGAATAAGCCATCTCCAAACCAGTCAGTGGGACATGGAGAACTTCCCGTGAATCTATAAGCTATAGGATAAAGAATAAATAAAACATAGTACAAATAGTCCCTTTGAGGTCACAGGTCATCAGTTATGTTACTCATCTGTGGTGTCAGTGTTAGCTTGAGCCCAATCTGAAATGTAGAATTTCTGGGCATGTGTATTCACTGATTTAATAATAAATCAAACAAGAATCAGTTAACATTGAGTAGCTCAGGTCCTAAGATTACCTTTTATCCTGCCATGGAATCAACTAAAAGTAAAAAAAAAAAAAAAAAAAAAAATAGAACTTATATTCAAGGTAAATATTTAAACGGTAAACATCAAATAAAAGTAGTTCTCATTTGAAGATGTTGAAGAACTCATGTCTTTAGGAAGGGGAAACAAAGTACAGCAAAGGTGGTGAATGTGAGGTGAAAGAATATGATATTTAAAATTATACAGACGTGAGATGAATCGATATCACAATCAATCACAATCATTGATCTGTGCATTTGAAAGGACAAAGATGGAAGAGGTGGCGATTGGGTCAAGAACAAGCAAATTAACACAAAGGTGGGGGTATTTCTCAACATATGGCTTTTTTTAATTTCTAATTTTAATCATATCAATGTGATTTTAATAGATTACACAATCTATTGAAATGCACAATGAAATAATAAATAAATATAATATATAGTGAACTAAGTAGTATAGAAGAAAAAAGGGAGGAAGGAAATGGCAATACAATTACTTCTGAAGATAATTCAAATATATTATTTGCTTACTTTTTTGAGTTATTTAAAAATTTTCTTGCCTAAAATGTAGTTTGAAATAAAATAGTAGATTAACTTATAATTCAATTTACTTTATGAAGGAGTTCCTTTTGGTAGTGTTATATCATAATGGGTTCATGCTATAGTATTGTAAAAAATATATATTCTAATAAAACAAAGTTTATAATTTTTTTTTAAGGGATGCATAACTGATTTCCAAACACTTATGGGCATGACAGTAAGTTTTTCCTCTGGATACTAAATGTTAAAAATAAAGATGATAGGTTTGATTGATTGCCAAAACATTTTTAACAAATAGTGAACAAAGAAATTTACATTTGAGTACTGGACTAATATTAACTTTGGGGATTTCAGCTTTATCTTTTATTACTTCCTTACAAGTCCTCCATGTTTCAGGGAAATAAGAGTTTCTTATAGTTTACCAACATACTGTTTACAGTTTCCAATCCTTAAATATATTACACACACAGACACACACTCTGATAAAAAGATGTGAAGAACTGGTTCACATGATTATGCAGGTGAGCTGGAGAGCTGGGGACCCAGAGAGCTGCTTTACTGCCAGTCTGAGTCCAAAAGTTTGAGAACCAAAGTTGGTGCTTTAGTTTCAGTCCAAAAGCTATCAGTCAGTGGCTCAAAGGGGTGGGGCGCTAGTCCCATATGCCGGAGGTGGTGGGTTCAGACCCACCTGGCCAAAAAACTGCAAAAGCCATCAGTCAAAAAGAATTTTCTCTCCCTCAGAGTAAGGTGGACCTTTTGCTAAATTCAGGCCTTTGACTGGATGAGGCCCAATCACATTGGGGATAGCAACCTGTTTTACTTAAATTACCAATTTAAAAGACAATTTTATCCAAAAACACCCTCTCAGAAACACTCAGAATTATATCTGACCAAATATCTGGGCAACTAAAGGCTCACCCAATCTGAAACATAAAATTAACCATGATAGTATATTCAACCAGAAAGCAAAGTCTATGTGAAATTCCTTTATGTCCTTTATGTTTATATTTCCAGTGATTAAATGCACATGAGATAAAGTGATTACCCACTAAATCTGAATGGACAACCAAAGTGCTAAGTAAGTGAATGAACAAATAAATGAAACAACACATTTACTCAGATTATACACCAAATAAGATGCATGCAGCACTACATTCAACCTGTGGATGTGCCATGACTTACTATTTGATTTCAGAGATTTCTTTTTTTTCATAGTAACACAAGTTATTTTATTTAATTTTATTTTACTTTGAGACAGAGTTTCACTCTGTCACCCTGAATAGAGTGTTGTGTCATCAACGTAGATCACAGCAACCTCACACTCTTGGGCTTTAAGAGATCCTCCTGCCTCAGCCTCCTGAGTAGCAAGGACTATAGGTGCCCACCACAACACCGGCTAGTTTTTCTACTTTTAGTAGAAACAGGGGTCTCACTGGTCTCAAACAACTGAGCTCAAGAAATCCACCGGCCTTGGCCTCCCAAAGTGCTAGGATTACAGGCGTGAGCATCAGTGCCTGGCCAGGCTCTTCTTATTAAATGAAAATATAGAAGAGAATCCAATGAATATGGATATGATAAAAATAATTTGAAGGGATAAGATAATAGAAGCTAAGTTTATAGCCTTTCAATATTATGTTATTGACAGAACATCACCTCATTAGCATAATAATTTATTATTTTAGGAGCAAAGGTTTTCGTCATATTATAAAGGAAAAATCATTGCTCTTGAGTTACATCAATAACCCATCCAGTGATTGTCTCTTAAGTCCCATAGTCATTAATTTATATTCTTGGATTCTGCTGCAGCAATTTTTTTTACACATTTGGAAAGCATGATTCATGGTTCAGTGCTATGCATTACCTTTGTTTAAAAACTATTTTCTACCTGAAGAGTAATTCAGATAATAGTGCTCAGTGTCAAGGACATATTTACTATTAATAATGGTTGGTACCTCCAACAAAAAGACTCTTTTACAAACCACTTATTAATTATGACTCATAAAGGGTTTTCTTTCATAAATAGTTTCAATGGCTCATTGCATCTCCAGAATATTACTGTTTGCATTGCAACATATAGTTTTAATTGAATTATAAACTAAAGTGAATGAAATAATATTGGAAGGAGTGACTAACTTTATCAGTCACTTTTAACCAATCATTTGATCATGGTTGTCTTCACATTCAACATCATTGTTATTCATTTCCTTTGTCTCAGGTATACAACATATGTCATTTAGATTTGGGGGGTTTAGTTTTGGTTTTGTTCTAAGAATAAACTGTTCAGGTTTTTAAAAGTGTGTGTAATTGGTTAGAAGAGGCAGTATTATTGTTTTTCTGCTAATCTTAGTTATAAGTAATAAATTCCCAGCTCTTTGTGGTAATTGAGCATAAAGAAGCCAGCACAAGAAAATATTAGATCAAGAAAATATCAGGTCATGTGAATCAATAATGAAACTCAGGAAGACCATAGCTGGAAATTATTTTGACTTGCAACTAGGATAATTCATCCATGTTTGTTAAATTTGCAGTAAACAATTTTCCTCCATAAATGAAAAAATTAATTGAAATGCTAACGAAATCTCTTTCATATGCAAGATGACTCATTTCTTTCCTTTTGTTAAGAGTACATTAATCATTGTGGCCGATGAGAGTTCTGTAGAATCTAATTAGTAACTAGATAATGCTTATAAAGTGTTTTCTTCAGAATCATGCTCCTTAATTTCCTACTTTGATATCACCAATGTGGTGCATCTCATTTTAAAAGGTAAATGGGGCAAAATATCTATTAATCTATTTTTAATAAAACCATTTTTTATCTAAATATCACATGACAGCAAGAATTAGCTATTGGTATCAATGCTTAGCTAAGATAATAATACAAATCTCTTCCCTGTCATTGTACCATCTCCCAGAAAAGGCTTCCATAACAGATGGAAATAAATCTCTCAACAAAAGCAAGAAAATTAAGGATAATACTTTAAATTCCATAAGGAACATTTTGTGAGTGTGATTTCAACCACTTGGCTATGTAAAGACAGTATGATCTGTGCCAGTGTCCTGGGCATTCATGATTTTAATTATACTGTAAAAGAAGCAACTTTGCATTATTTTCACTATGAATCCATGCTTGTTTCTGCCTAATATACATTAAAAAATGAAAATAATGGATGTGAATTATGCACGCCATGCCTTTTTCAGCCAGCTGAAACCTGATAATCACTATCATTCATGACAAATTAAGATTCCTAGTCGCTTCCTCATTCTAAGTTATCTTAACTACAAACTTAACTAGTGATAATAGACAAAGGCAAGTCCTATTATATTGACTTAAATTCTATTTCAGAGAGGCCAATCTCACGGTTCCATCACTGAGTTTCAGAGAAGCAGTACCTGCAATTCTGGTGAGCCATGAAAGATACTATTTCTTAATCCCGGAGACTCCAAGTCATATTCTTTCCATTTTTTCCACTGACATCTTCATTCCTACATACTCACAAAAGACTTAAGCACCAGCAAACCATTAAATGATTATATTCTCTTTGAAATGTCTTATAATTTTAATGACCTATGTTTTTAATGCGTTTTCTGTTACACAGAATAGTTTCACAGACGTTGTTTCCATTTGTACTCACACCTCTCATTTAATGTGGAGGAAAAGTAATAATTCACTTTTAATAGAACATGAGGCTCTTAAGAGTAACACTAATAAATTTGTCCTAATTCAAATAGCTACTAACCCAAAGAGTCAGAATTTAAACCCATTTCGCCAAGTTTTCAATCGAGTTCTCTTCCTTTTGTAAAATATGCACAGACTTACATTTTACCCATATTTGTCCTTTACTTTTTCTCTTTTTTTGGGGGGGAGGGGGGCAGGATGGCTTTATGTGATAGTCACCAAGTAGTTTTTGTCAAAGCAGCACTGGTTCTAAAGTAGTACTCGATTAATTATTTAATCATTTGAAATTAACCAATGTTTAAATTTTGATTCAAGAATCAGTTTGCATGTTATCATTGGTTAAAAACTCTTATCTATTCATACAGTAAGCAGATACATGTTTACCCTGTTAAGATACATATACAGCCTACTGCTGTTGACTATTATAAACACTTACAAAAACAAACCAAAATCAAGTGAGCAAATGTTAGTATGTGTTATACTCAAATTTCCAGCTCAATTAGTATCTAAGAAGAAAAAGGCAAAAATAAATACCTGCGTACATCCACGTATCCATATAGACAGGCAGATGTTAGACAAACCTAATAACTATATGACTACACATCTTTTATGTAAATTTCCATTAAATTATATTATATAACTAAAATGAGACTCCGAATGACTTTTTAAGACTAGTGCCTAGAAATAATTTTTGCTTGATATTTTCATAAAAGTCACTTTAGTTAAAAGGGAGTTATGACTTGATTAATTGAAGACATTTTAGTTGTAATAGCTTGATTAATTGCAGACATTTTAGGATTTGGTTTAATTAAGTACACATTATTATACGAATTAATATCTCACCAATACAGGCATTTAAACCTGTGTGACAAGAAATCCCAGCACCTATACTTTCATAATTCTATTATTTTTGGTTTTAATTGGTCCTTTATTCTGTGTAATAGTAGATTTCCTAATGATGAGGGCTTTTAGGTCCTGGAGACATTGCATATGGAAAGGACACTCCCTATTTTAGATGTGGAAACTGAGACTTTGTAAAATAAAGCAACTTATTCAAAGTTACTAAACAGAGTGAATGAATGCCGATCTCTCTCACTCTAAAACTTTACTTTTACTACACTTTGCACTGCCGTATCTGAAATTATTTATTCACTGCCTGATTAGCCTAGGACAAATTTTTGAAGTTGGAAAAGTAAAGTATTTTTTACATCTATTTTCTGAATTTTTCTTGTGTGACTTGTTGTTACACTCTGATATCTATGGCATTTACAATTTATAGGGATAATAAATTACAAGATGTTTTAGAAGTTCAGAGCCCAAATTATGAGATGCTAATATAGGAATTTAACCAAGAACTCTCTCCTTTCTCCAACCCTATGTCTTTATCCCAGAGAACTCAAGTATTATCACATTTTCTTTATATTAATTAGTTTACTTTAAAATATTTCTTTCAAAATGTTAGGCAACACAAGTGTTCTTATTACATGAATGAACTGTATAATGCAGAAGTCAGGATTTTTAGTGTGTCCATCGCCAGAATGGTGGAATTTTTCTGAGTCATCTAGAATATTCATAGATAATATTTCATGATATAGAATTCTCTAGAACACTAAATGTATGGCTACTGTGATACTTTACATATGATGTACAAACCTAGCAGGAAATTCTTAAACTTGTCTAGAATCCAGGGAAAGACTATTAATGACCTAGACATTCTACAGACGGGAAAAGCTAAAGTCTAGAGAAGTCCATGAATTGCTCAAAATCACACAGTTACCAATGACAGGAGCAAAATTCAAATACAAGTTTGTCTGATTTAAATAAATTTATTAACTATTTGGTTTCATTGCTAATAATCTTAATTGCACAAAAAGTCAAGTTCAATTACATTTACTTCTGAAATTTTCGTGTTCACTAAAATCATCTGCTTAGGACGTAATTTTCTGAAACTATAAGGATGGACTTTCTAAAACTCTTTTAAAGATGCTCTCAAGTCTTATGCCATTGATAAAAGTTTGTTCACTTCTTAAAGTTCATTTTAGGTTTGTAAACAAGTTATTTCAGGAATGCTCCTGAGAAATGATCAAACCTTAACAGACAACTTAGGATAAAAATAAACTGCAATAAAAAGTATGTAAGGGAGAACACAAAACAAGAAAAGTTAATCATGTATTTAAATTTTTCTAGCAAAAACAAGTTAGAAAAATTAAAAAAAAAAAAAAAAAAACATTTAAGAGTGCTTTTCTTTTGCCAGATTTATATCCCAACATCTCCACATACAGAGACTGGAGATTAGAAGAGGTAGACTTATAATTACAGCTTGTTAAACAAATGACATTGCTCTTTCAAGCAATTCTAGGTACACTGAGCCACAAAAAAATTATATTTCTAGACAAACAAATGCATTGGATATGAGTGTAATTATAGAAATACCATACTTGGTGTCAGAAATACCTTGCCTAGAAATTGAGACCAGTACATCACTTATGTAGTTGAGGCTCTGGTGCTGTAACTTTCTGCTGTCCACATCAGTCAAAGGTTTGTGGTCATCCCATAATACTCCACTGAAACTTCTTTCACCTACCCAACTGACAAACCAACCAAATTTTCTGAATACCACTTGTAGAACATTCTATGTGATAAACAAATGTAAGAATATTTCATTCTAGAAGAATTTCTTCCAGGATTAATTTCTCTCATGCCTTGCTTATAGTACTTTTTCTAGGATTCTTTAAAATTATTTTGCTAGGGTTTCAACATTCATACTATGCTATTCAGATGAACAGCATTATATAACTTAATTTTCTATAACCATTATTATCTTGTTCTGTCTCATATCTACGTTTCTGCTCAGCAGTGGAGGAATGACAGCAAATTAATAAATTAACAAATAATTAATCAACATTGTTATAATAGGTAAAATTTCATTTAAAATGGTGTCAAAATCCCAAAGTCGCAGATGACGGCATGGATGTGGAGAGAGTGGAACACTTTTACACTGTTGGTGGTACTGCAAACTAATACAGCCTCTTTGGAAATAATTATGGAGAATCCTCAAAGCGCTCAAATTAAATCTCCTATTTGACCCTACAATCCCACTACTAAGCATCGACCCAGAAGAAATAAAAATATTTTTATCTTAAGGACACATGCCCTCAATTATTTATTGCAGTTCATTTTATGATCGCCAAGATGTGGAAACAACCTAGATGCCCATCAACTCAGGAATGGTTTAATAGCTGTGGTCTATGTATACCCTGGAATACTATGCAGTTATTAAAAAATGGCAACTTCGGCTCGGCACCTGTGGCTCAAGCGGCTAAGGCTCCAGCCACATACACCTGACCTGACGGGTTCGAATCCAGCCCAGGCCCGCCAAACAACAATGACGGCTGCAACCAAAAAAATAGCCAGGCATTGTGGCAAGCACCTGTAGTCCCAGCTACTTGGGAGGCTGAGGCAGGAGAATCGCTTGAGCCCAGGAGTTGGAGGTTGCGGTGAGCTGTGATGCCACAGCACTCTACCCAGGGTGACAGCTTGAGACTCTGTCTCAAAAAAAAAAAAAAAAAAAAAAAAGGTAACTTCACGTCTTTTGTATTAACCTGGATGGGACTGAAACACATTCTTGTCAGTAATTATCGTAAGAATGGAAAAGTAAATATCCAATGTACTCAATTCTAATATGAAGCCTGTAGACCATCTAATTCACACCCACATAGGAGGAAAACTCATTTCAATTCAAGTTGTGGGGAGAGGAAAGGAGGGAGAGCAGGAGAGTGGAGAGGTCAGGTGCTCCCACGGAATGGGCACAAGGCAGGGGCCTATGAAACGCCTTTCGGGTGTAGGACGTAGCTCCAAGAGGGACTTTACCCAACACATTCAAATACTGTGATTTGGGTTTTTATACCCTGAAATAATAATAATAATAATAATAATACTCCAGAATCTAGACTGCTCAAAATATATTAAAATTAAAATTGAAAAATAAAAAAAGAAAACCTATCTCTTCCAGGTTAACTGAACCTCTCTCCGTCTCTTCTCTCACCACCTTCATTTTCTGGGTGCTACAAAGAATCCAAAGAGTTAAATATTTCCAGATTTGTAGAATTATTCTATAAAAACTTTCATTAGTTGTTAAATAAGGATATTACTAGAGGCAACAAATGGTAATTTTTCACATCCAGAATCATGAGATTCAATATAGGTTTAAAGGTTTTAGTGTCACAAAAAATAATTTTATGTAAATTCTGTGGGATATTTTTCTTACTTTGTTATTATAAATCAGAACTTGCCTCTCTTGTATGTCTTTTTTGTAGTCAGTGATATAATCCCACCAAAAGTTCAATTTGTGTAACAGCCTTCAATTGATTTGTTCTCAATATATTTTAATAACTTGGCATATTATTTAACCTGCCTCTTTTCCAATCTTTGCACAAAGTATAAGTTATTGTTCATCATCCATGGATTATGTAGAAAATAAACCTTCTAGATACAACAGTATGTATATAAATCTAATATTAAAGATACACAAAGAATTCTTTAATATACTTGCCTTATAAATATGTAAATATGAAGCATGTTAGTCTATTCAACAGATAAACAAATGAAAATTTGAAATTACTTTTCAAAAATGCATACTTTTAATAAAGTGTACCAAATAGAGTTCTGAATACCAGTAGTCATGAAATTTATTTGAAGAAGCAAATTAATTTCTCAGATCACTTTACTCATCAGAAAAAAAAGGCAAAATGATTTAATTCTCATAGGTGATGTTAAGTTTAAACAATGTCAGTAAAGTATTTTTAGATTTATTCAGAAAGTCTAACAGATTTCAAAAAGTGGGGATCTCTACAACAGGAAAAGGGAAAAAGTCTGGTAGTGAGGGAAGGTAGAAAATGAGCCTACAGCTGCCTCTGTTATTATGGTGACAACTTCAGATTGTCTCCAGTCCTGTTTGTTTTCCACATTGTCATCTGAGTCCCTACTTGACAAATGGTGCCTGTACGAGCTTTATCCTGACAGGTTCCATGACCTTGTCTTGTATACCCAGTGTCACCCATTCCCTCCTCCACCCCTTGCAACCTTCTGTTTTCAAACTTACGATATACATTTCTTCAGTTTAAAACTCGTCTCGTGCGTTCTCTCCCACTCGAAAGGCTGTGTAGTGTAATAGTTAGAACATGGACCTGCATGTCAATTAGTCATTGATATTAAATCTCAGTTCTGAGTCTGGGCCATTTCCTCAACATCGCTGAGCTTCAGTTTCTTAGTATGTGAAACAGAGCATCGCAGTGTGAATGAATCCATTGAAAAACATCTGGCACATCATAAGTGATAGTAAACGGTAGTTGTTTTTCTTTTCTCCCTCTCTCCTTCTTTCCTTTCTCCTTGTCTTACCTCTTCTCTTTGTTATCATCCCAATCCTAGATTTGCTTTAAGTTTTCCACTTTTCCCAATAGACTGTCTAACTCCGAACTACCATGGTCTTCACAGTCAGCAGCGCTCATTGGGCAAATAAATACTTTTTCTATTTTTAGTCATTTCTTTAGTCCTTCCAAAAATATATGAAGAGAGAATAAGAATGTAAAACATGTGATGTAAAATAATTGAGGCAAACACCATTTGGTGTCACCAGCACCCAGCATATAAAAAGGGGCAACACATGTTTCTTCTATACAGTTCAAACATCTAACAAATGCTTATTCCATAAAAGATGACAGAGACTAAGACCAAGTATTTAGGGAATTACCTTGAGTTCATTGTTGATAACGCATCTGACTTTGGTCATCCATCAAGCTGTATTAAAACAGACAGCCCATGTTAAACTTGCCAGATCTCTGGTTCTCAGATGTTGATATGCATAAAGAAAACTAAAGTGTGGGTCCAGTGGCACATGCCTGTGGTGTCAGCTGCTTGGGAGATTGAGGTGGGAGGAGCGCTTGAGTCCAGGATTTGAGTCCAGCATGGGCAACATAGTAAGACTCCTGTCTCTTAAAAAAAGAAAAAAAAAAAGCTGAATGACTTGTTAAAACACAAATTACTAAGCTCTGTGCTTCAGGTAAAGCTGTGTTTCATGGAACTCAAGAATTCACATCTATAGCAAATTCTCGGGTAAAACTGATACTTTAAAAATCATTGCTCTATGTAAACCAGAGATTAATATACTCTTTCTTTCCTTCTTTCTTTGTTTTGGTGTTTTGTTTGTTTGCTTGTTTGTTTTGTTTTGTTTTTGAGAGACAGAGTCTCACTCTGCTGTCCAGAGCAGAGTTCTGTCACACCATAGCTTCCAGCAATCTCCAACTCCTGGGCTCAAGCAATCCTCTTACCTCAGTCTCCTGAATGAGTATCTTGGACAACAGGTGTATACCAAAACACCCTGGCTAATTTTTCTAATTTTAGTAGAGATAGGTGTTGCTCTTGCTCAGGCTGGTCTGGAACTCCTGAATTCAAGTCATCCTCCCTCCTTTCCCTCCTAGTATGCTAGGGTTTTAGGTGTGAACCCCCTCACCCAGTGAATATACTCTTTGATATTTCTTTTTGATAAATTTCTTGTCTATACGGCCAACACCATAAATGATACCCTCAAGGCAGCATTGTCAAGATCCCATTAAGAAACAAATATTATTTAGGTAAGAAGAGTAGGGGCTGGCATTTGGCAAGTTGAATGAATGAAGAAATTAATTAATCACTGCAACTACCATTTTATACCCTCTTGCCATTAACTAGAAATATCACCCATATTTGGTAATTTGTTTAATTCATAATTTACGTAATTCTTTGATTGTTAGATTCTCAAATACTTTACAATTTATTGGAAACTTATAAACACTATTGATTTTTAATCTTATTCTGTCACTTGTACATTTTAACAATGAGTGTTCAGAATCACTTAATTCCTCAACGTAATGGATTTTTAAATATCCGTGAAAAAGCCTTGGAAATATATACATATTACTCATGACAATTTGTTTACAAAAGTTTGGAAATAACTTTCTTAGGAAAACAACTTCTCAGTGGAAACCAAAACATAGCATGATGTTAATAACTGATGTTAATGATGAAGGGTCTGGGCCTGGGACTGGCCAAGTCTATGCCGGGTTCTCTATTGTCTGGAGGCAACGGCTGTGCTAACTTAACTCGGGATCAATTGTCTTAGGTGCCTGTGGGCTATTCGAGAGAGAGAGAGAGAGAGAGAGAGAGAGAGAGAGAGAGTAACAGTCTTAGTAAGAAAGTAATTCTTAGCAGTCCTCTTGGAGAGACACCGAGCAGACACTCTGAGACAGGAGAAGCGAAAGAGTCAGAGAGAGCGAGTCGGTGAACAAATGTTCTCACGTTCCCCCACTGCCTTCTCCTGCAGCTTCGTGTGGACGTGATTCCCTGGCTACTTGCGCCACAGGTGTAGAGACCCCAATCACTCATGTTCTAATCTCCAGAGCTCTGGAGTCAAGGAGAGCCAGTCCCTTCCCTGTGCCCTTATCACCAAAGTGTTTTGTTACCGAGATGTTAGGAAATGTAACCGGTGTTATTGTCAACAAAGTTCTATCCTTGGTTTTCTTCTCAATCATATTATTTCTGGATCTTTTCACTAACTTTTAGAAAAGAGACTGTTGATATCCCACAAAGCTTCATATCTAGTTTATACTTAATCCTGGGTGTGGGTCACATGTTTCCTTCTGGACATTTGTACCCACAACTCCATAAGCACCTCAAATTCAACACTTTCAAAAAAGAGCACATTTTATTATTTCCTGGATTTTTAATTGAGTGACTATTATCCAATCTCTACTTGATAATCAACTAGAAAACCGAAATGTCCTATAGTCCCTTCCATCTCATTTGTATTTAATTGATAACTATGACATAGTTTTTTAATTTTACTATTAAAATTAAAATTATTAAAATTAAATCAGATTCGTCATGTGCATTTCTTTGAAGTTGGCTATGGTTTCTACCCCCTCCTTGAAGTCCTCCTTTGTGCTGTTTTTGGCTCATCATTCACCTCCCTAAAGTAAACCGCAGATCTGACAGTTTAACATAACATCATTAGAAGAAGAATTTCTACAAATATATTCAGATTAAATACTTAAATTTCAATGCTTCAATGTGTACTACCACAAGCAGTTGTTATAGTTGTTATATACCCTTATTAACTCTTGCTATATTTTTTCTTTTCTTTTTAATTTTAGCCAACTGGGTACTATATATTAGAATTATAACTTCATTTTCTGGTATATGAGCTGAGAACAGTTTTAACCTTTATAGATGGTTGAAAATATTAAAAGATATTTGTTGTGATATGTGAAAATTATATAAAGTTAAAATACAGGTGTTTATGATTAAGTTTTATTAGAACACAGTGATGCTCATTTGCTTACTGTGTATGGCTGCTTTTTTGCTATAATAGCAGAGTTAAGTAACTCTGACAGAGACCTATGCAGTGCTGTTGTTGTTATTTTTATTACAGGTCATAGTGGTGCCATTATAATTTGACAGTATTCTGATGCTATGCATATTGCTGCAACACAAAATTATAATTATTTATACATATAAAATATACATATATATATAGATAAATACATATAATCTACATATAAAAATAAGAAAAGAAAGGAAAATTGGGCTTCAGATAGTACCTTTTGAAAGTACAATGGAATTTCTATTATTTTGTCAATAAATTAGATGGCAAAGTGTTGATTTTAATGTTTAATGTTTAATGATATTATAGCTATGTTAAAGATATACATAGACACATACATACATATATATCTCCAGACTAAGTACCCATCACAATATCCCAAACTCACAGGAAAGCGGTAGACTAAAAAAAGTTAGAAAATGTAAATCGATTTCCTCATAAATGTAACAAAGAAAACTAGCACTGTAACCAACATTCACTTCTAATTAGCTCATTTATTTGTTAAGCTGGAAAACTCATTTCTCAATGGTAAATTAATTAGGTCATCTCTAGTTGTGGTAGCTGAAGAAGTATGTTCAGAGAAAAACTGGTTAAAGTATTGGTTTTTGTGGGAGAAGTAAATATACTAAGAATTGAGGACATTGAAAGCCATCTCAATACACGAAAAACAAGGCAAATGATTTTAATTTGTTTTTCTTGGCTCTTGGCGAGTTCACAAATGTTATAGATTCATCTCAGTTGTTCTTTCTTTGTTCAGTGAGTTGATGCTGGGTTTGAAGGGACTGGAAAAATAGCATCTGTCAATTATCTGCATGGAATAAACTACAGAAGAGATTAGTTTCAAAGATGTTGAGAAAACATAATTTAGTAACACCTGAAGTGGAATCTGCTAAGATGTTTTACAACAAATTGTGATAAAAATGTATGTGAAGTAGAAAAAAAAGTTTATTTGAACAATATTACAAAGCTTGTAAAATTATGTATTTATTCACTTAACTATTCATCAGCAATAACTTCAAATTCATTATATGTAAATAGTAAATTTCATTTTTTACATATTAAGCATTAGAATTCTGTGTCATGCTAATGTTTACTAATACCGAGTGGGCTAGCAGTGGTCACGTGGTGAATCTTATTGTGATTTTTTGAGCTCAAACAAATTTTTCAAAATAAAATAATTATTTTTCAATATTATTACAAATTTATTTTTTTATTTAATGATATTATTTAATGCCTTAGATTTAACTTTATTTAATATTTCATAGTATATTTTAATGAAGTGAACTTAAAATTATACAATGACTGTATGTACAACTTACACAAGGGAAACTACACGATGATCATTAATATTGTTTGTATCCCACCTAATACCAAGTTATATACTTCTCATGCTGTCAAAAGCTTAAAAAATAAGTTTTTTGTGGATGGACACACAAATTTGCAGATGTATTTTCTATGCTTGAACTATAGTCCTGGTTGTTTTCCTTAGTATCTTGATGCAAATGCAAAGAAAATTTCTATATTACAATATCCATTTAGCTATTTAATGAACAGTTTTTATTTGTCCTCCATTTGAAAGTAATTTATTTGTAATACAATGACATGATAAAAACAAAACATGAGAAGGTTCTAATACAGTCCAATGCATACTTTCAAAGTGATGACCTTGCTTACTCAAAATATATGCTCATAAATTTATATCATTATGTGGCAATATTAATGCATGTGAAAGACATTCTCAAAGGTGAAATATCTCATTACAGGCTGATATTTATACATAAATATTTGTTTTTGTTTTTAATAAGTAAAAAAAATAATTTTAAGTGCCAAGTAAGTTAAATGTTTCTTCAGAAAAGAATTTCATCTTTCTCATTAGAAAACGCATAACAACAAAAAAGATGCATCATTACAATTTGAAATTTATTATTGGTTTTTATCTTGTAAGTGCCTACAAAATTTGATTTTGCCTCTTGGCATTCAAGAGCTCACAATAAGGTATAAGTAATTGCTATCTTGTTCTTTACAAAAAAAAGTTTTCAACTCTTGTTCATAAGTCATGGTATATTTTATGTATAAATTATATCTCAACAAAATTGATAAGAATTTTGGAATTTTTATAAGTAGAGGCAGAAGTTTTCTCCCTAGGGAGATTTTTAATGTATAAATCAATTTATTTTATTAGCATAATATTAGCATTCAAAGTTTTGTATCTCCTTGTGTCAAAACCCAAGAAAATTGTGTTGTACAGAAAGTAAACCTTAATGCAAACTATAAACTTCAGTTAATAATTATTTACCAGCATTGTTTCATTAATTCTAATAAATGCACTACATTAATACAAAAATATTAATAATGGGGAGAAACTCTCTAGGAGCAGGGGAGATGAGCTCTCTGTACTATCTTGTCAATTTTAATGTAAATCTAAAACTCTTCTAAAAATAAATTATATATATTAATTAAAATTAATTAATTAATTAATAATTATGCACTACTCAGATGCAGTTTTAATATTCAGGAGACACATATACACACAGGTCAGTTAGCTCATATGTTTATGTGACTTAAAATCCTAAAATCCCCATTACGTTTTGGCCAAGGGAGCCCTGGGAAATACTTAAAACTGAGTTTCCAGCCATGATGGAACGAGAAAGCAGACAGGTTTCTTTTATTTCCTCTCTTTTGGATCTTATACACCATATAATTAACCAGCATGAATGTTAAAAAAAAGATTATAAGATTGAACAAATACACCCTTTGTGGCAATAAGATACTAAATTATAAACAGACCTATGGCCATACAAGGCAAAGTTCAAGTCACATTTGCAGGCCATCAATTTGGTTAACAGATCACTTTGAATCCATACACTGTGGCTGACTCTATGATCAGCAAACTTCCTTATCTTAAATTAGGCTTTCCTTCCTACTGACTCCAAATTTTTGGACAAAGCTTAACTCTTTCAACCAATTGCCAATTAAAGAATCCCTAAATCTACCTATGATTCTGATTCTCTGCTTCAAGTTGTCCCTGCTTCTTGGATCAAACTAATGCACGCCTTCCTTGTGTTGATTTATGACTTTTACCTTCAATTCTTGTCTCCATGAGATGCATAAAAACAAACTGTAATCTGACCTCTTTGGAAGCACTTACTAAAAGCTGCTTGGTTTTGTGCATTCCCCGACTACTGTCACACATATAAGCTCAGAATAAATGTTAATACCTTATTTTTCAGAGCTTAAGTTTTTCCATTAACATTTACCACATTCAAATGATGGTGAGTGATGATTTCTATTAGTAACGTGAGGTGAGATATAACTGTGTCTCTGTGATTGTGGGTTTCTGGAGTCCTCCTTTTACTTGTGTAAGGGTTTTTTACGTATGTTATGAAGCTATGTTATGTGCAAAAAATAGAATTGTTTTTCAAGTGACAGATGGTGAAATGAAATAGGGTGAATTAGCACTTTTATTATTTTTCCTTACTTTTTTTCTGTCTCTCCTCTATTTCTGCTCTTTCAGGGACCCCAAATATACATATTTTAGGCCACATTAAGTACTTCCACAGTTCACAGATAACTATTTCCTTTTATGTTTTAATCCATTTCATTCCTTATATATACCTTTAGAACAGGGGTGGCGAACACGCGGCTAGAGCCTCATGCGGCTCCCGGCCAAAATGAATTTCGGCTCTTTGTCTCTTATCATTATTTTGTATACTGTGGCTCTTTGCCAAGTTTGGATTTTGTTATGCTGCTTCTGAGGAGGGACCTCT